>PVKV010009020.1:0-26052 GCA_004027835.1 Alouatta palliata
TGCTGCAATGAACATTCGTGTGCATGTGTCCCTATAGTAGAATAATTTATAATCCTTTGGATATATACCCAGTAATGGGATTGCTGGGTCAAATGGAATGTAAAAATTTTTTCCCATTCTGTTGGTTGCTGGTTCACTCTAATGATTGTTTCTTTTGCTATGCAGAAGCTCTGAAGTTTAATTAGGTCCAATTTGTCTATTTTGGCTTTTGTTGCCAATGCTTTTGGTGTTAGTCATGAAGTCCTTGCCTATGCTTATGTCCTGAATGGTTTTGCCTAGGTTTTCTTCTAGGGTTTTTATGGTGTTAGGTCTTATGTTTAGTCTTTAATCCATCTAGAGTTAATTTTAATGGTTCTTAACAGTTTAGTTCATGAACTCCTTTCAGAATATAATGAAAGTTGTAAATCACTCAATGGTAAGGAATGTATTGTTTCTGGAAACCACACAATATAGATTGTTCAAAGCTTCTCTAAAGTCATACATGAATTTCTACATATATTACAATGTACAACTGTAATATATGTAGAAATTAGGAGATGAGGCATCTAATCTCATATTAATATTAATGAGTACATGATAAATAATCTACTGTTTCTTTGAATATAATTCTTGATCCATAAAATTGCATAGTAAATTTTTAAGGTACGCTTCAGCTCTGAGAAAATTGATACTAATTTTAACTCTTAAATTTAGTGATTACCTTCTTAAAAAAATAAACACACCAACTTAGATTTTAGATGAATATTGTCTTTCAAAGTGCTTGCCCTGGGAGACCATCTGATTACTCTGGAGATATGGCAACATCACTCAACAGAGGAAACATATCTCAAAATATTATAAGAATTGTCTTTTGTAGTTACCAGCCACAGAAGCTTTTTGCAATTTAGTATAGTAAAAACACTTTGCAGAAAAATTGCTGAGCAACTGTTGGGATTCTTTGAATCTCACTGAAAATTGGGAAGCACCAGAAAATTGATGCTGGGCAATACTACAATATCTTTTTCAATAGCAAAGGTGGTGTTACAGAATATGGAACATGAATTTTATATTCATAATTGTATTGTTAAACTGATAATTTCAAAACACCAATGTATTAGTAGTCAGAGGAGATTAAGTTAGAACTAATTATATCAAACAAATCTCTTTTCCTTTCCTGATAAGGTTACTAGGTTAATTGATCAAATTTGCATTTCAGCAAGGTGTTGGGCAGTTTTTACCATACCAATCTTGATGAAAAATTGAATAAATTTGCACAAAAGAATGATGCAGTTAGTAGATTTATAATTAGAAACAAGCATTTCTTATGGCATGTTGGGCTCAAGTTGGGCCTTCTTTAGTAATGATATATGTATATATCAGTGAGTTAGATGATACTATAGATAACATGTTGATAGAAGAGCAAATCCAACAAATAATAGAACCATTACCTTTAAACATTTTAGTAGAAGGGAAATTAACTGATTTTTAACATAGTACACATATTTTTAAAAATGAGCATACCACTTTCTACTTAAATCCAGATAATAAATGACAGATATACAAATTCAAGCATCCATTAAACATTTAATGGGCCGTAACTATATACCCACATTACTAAATATCTTGGTACTCCCACCATGAGATAAAACACTTGATATAAAGTGTTATCCTTCAGGAAGCTCACAGTTTAATGTTGGAGGCTAAGTGATAAACAGTAAGAATGCACAAAATAGTGAGTCATATTAATAGCATGCACAAGATATTATGCGAATAGAGAGCAGAAAGAGTTTAACTCTGACTTACTGGATGAGTCAGAGAGTGCTTCACAAAGGTTATGGCATTTGAGCTCTGTTCAGCAGAAGTTTGCCAAATGGATAAGGATTAAAGAAGGGATAGGGAAGTCTGGCAGGGAGGACATTGCAGGCAGAGTAGATGCCACCTACAAAGACGTGGAAACATGCTGCATTTAGCAGAACTGCAAGAAGTTCCAAGTAAATTCAAGAAGAGTAGAGAAAGTGCAAGCTAAAAAGTGTAGATTTAAAAGTATTGACTTTTTTAAATTGCATTTTAGGTTTTGGGGTACATATAAAGAACATGCAAGATTGTTGCATAGGTACACATATGGCAGTGTGATTTGCTGCCTTCCTCCCCATCACCTATATCTAGCATTTCTCCCCATGCTATCTCTCCCCAACTCCCCAGCACCTGCTATCCCTCCCCTATTTGCCCCCAACAGATCCCAGTGTGTGATACTCCCCTCCCTGTGTCCATGTGTTCTCATTGTTCAACACCCACCTATGAGTGAGAGCATGCAGTGTTTGATTTTCTGTTCTTCTGTCACTTTGCTGAGAATGATGGTTTCCAGGTTCATCCATGTCCCTACAAAGGACACAAACTCATCATCTTTGATGGCTGCATAATATTCCATGGTGTATATGTGCCACATTTTCCCTGTCCAGTCTATCATCGATGGGCATTTGGATTGGTTACAGGTCTTTGCTATTGTAAACTGTGCTGCAATGAACATTCATGGGCATGTGTCCTTATATTAGAATGATTTATAATCCTTTGGATATATACCCAGTAATGGGATTGCTGGTTCAAATGGAATTTCTATTTCTAGGTCCTTGAGGAATCGCCACACTGTCTTCCCAATGGTTGAACTAATTTACACTCCCACCGACAGTGTAAAAGTCTTCCTATTTCTCCACATCCTCTCCAGCATCTGTTGTCTCCAGATTCTTTAATGATCGCTATTCTAACTGGCGTGAGGTGGTATCTCAATGTGGTTTTGATTTGCATATCTCTAATGACCAGTGATGATGAGCATTTTTTCATATATTTGTTGGCTTCATGTATGCCTTCTTTTGTAAAATGTCTGTTCATATCCTTTGCCCACTTTTGAATGGGCTTGTTTGTTTTTTTCTTGTAAATCTGTTTTAGTTCTTTGTAGATTCTGGATATTCGCCCTTTGTCAGATGGGTAGACTGCAAAAATTTTTTCCCATTCTGTTGGTTGCCAGTTCACTCTAATGACTGTTTCTTTTGCTGTGCAGAAGCTGTGGAGTTTGATTAGGTCCTATTTGTCTATTTTGGCTTTTGTTGCCAATGCTTTTGGTGTTTTGGTCATGATGTCCTTGCCTACGCCTATGTCCTGAATAGTTTTGCCTAGATTTTCTTCCAGGGTTTTTATGGTGTTAGGTCTTATGTTTAAGTCTTTAATCCATCTGGAGTTAATTTTAGTGTAAGGTGTCAGGAAGGGGTCCAGTTTCTGCTTTCTGCATATAGGTAGCCAGTTTTCCCAACACCATTTATTCAACAGGGAATCCTTTCCCCATTGCTTGTTTTTGTCAGGTTTGTCGAAGATCGGATGGTTGTAGATGTGTGATGTTGCCTCTGAGGCCTCTGTCCTGTTCCACTGGTCTATATCTCTGTTTTGGTACCAGTACCATGCTGTTTTGATTACTGTAGCCTTGTAGTATAGTTTGAAGTCCAGTAGTGTGATGCCTTCCGCTTTCTTCTTTTTGCTTAGAATTGACTTGGCTATGTGGGCTCTCTTTTGGTTCCATATGATGTTTAAGGTGGTTTTTTCCAGCTCTGTGAAGAAGATCATTGATAGTTTGATGGGAATAGTGTTGAATCTGTAAATTACTTTGGGCAGTATGGCCATTTTCACGATATTGATTCTTCCTAGCCATGAATATGGAATGTTTCTCCATCTGTTTGTGTCCTCTCTTATTTCGTTGAGCAGTGGTTTGTAGTTCTCCTTGAACAGGTCCTTTATGTTCCTTGTTAGTTGTATTCCTAGGTATTTTATTCTTTTGTAGCAGTTGTGAATGGCAGTTCGTTCTTGATTTGGCTCTCTTTTAATCTGTTATTGTGTGTAGGAATGCTTGTGATTTTTGCACATTGATTTTGTATCCTGAGACTTTGCTGAAGTTGCTTATCGGTTTCAGGAGATTTTGGGTTGAGATGGTGGGGTCTTCTAGATATACAATCATGTCATCTGCAAATAGAGACAATTTGACTTCCTCCTTTCCTATTTGAATACCCTTTATTTCTTTTTCTTGCCTGATTGCTCTGGCTAGAACTTCCAGTATTATATTGAATAGGAGTGGTGAGAGAGGGCATCCTTGTCTAGTGCCATATTTCAAAGGGAATGCTTCCAGTTTTTGCCCATTCAGTGTGATATCAGCTGTGGGTTTGTCATAAATAGCTTTTATTATTTTGAGATACGTTCCATCAATACCTAGTTTATTGAGGGTTTTTAGCATAAAGGGCTATTGAATTTTGTCAAAGGCCTTCTCTGCACCAATTGAGATAATCATAGATGGGTTCACAGCTGAATTTTACCAGACATACAAAGAGGAGCTGGTACCATTCCTTCTGAAACTATTCCAAACAATCCAAAAAGAGGGAATCCTTCCCAAATCATTTTATGAGACCAACATCATCCTGATACCAAAACCCGGCAGAGACTCAGCAAGAAAAGAAAACGTCAGGCCAATACCCATGATGAACATAGATGCAAAAATCTTCAATAAAATACTGACAAACCAATTGCAGCAGCACATCAAAAAGCTTATCCACCATGATCAAGTAGGCTTCATCCCGGGGATGCAAGGCTGGTTCAACATATGCAAGTCTGTAAACATAATTCACCACATAAACAGAACCAAAGACAAAAGTATTGACCTTTTTAAGAGGGGAAAGAAGTAGAAGGGAATTAAATTTTAGTTAATTCCTATTCTATAAGGCATTCAATTAGATGACGTTCACTCAATCCACTAAAACATTGTTAATGGGGAAACCATGATTAATGGGGAATTCCTTCTGTTTTGAAAGGAGGAAAATTGAAGCACAAAGATTAAATAACTTGCTAAGGTTTTGTTTGTTGGATTCAAAAACCACTATACAGAATATAGAGGAAAATGGACCCTGTGTGAAAAGAGGAGAGAAAAAAAATAATGAGTTTGGTTTTGGACATGCTCTTAAAATATCCAATGTTTCCTGCCACCTTTGAGATGTCTTACAGATGTCTTTAACATACACGATTGTGCTGGCTATTGTTTTGGGTTTGTCAGATCTCTTTTCCCTCTTCTGGTAATAGAGTTTAGTTCTCTGCTTATTGGGTAAGCACACAATGAATTGAAATAACGTAAGAGCTCATTCCCACACCCAAACATTGGTTCAAAAATGGACATTGATCCAAGCAAATCCAATTAGTCTTTTCCTACTGATTTTTCTGCTAGAGTCAATAGGGAAGAGTGCCTTTTTTCCTTCCTTATCATAGAAACAATAATATCACCATCACAAATCTGCTATGTCCACGTCTGCACTACTTGGAAAAACTCAAAAAGTGAAGGTTTCTAGTATAGAGACCCCACTATAGATTCCAGAAGTCCTCAAACTTGACCGGGTTTTGACTGCTATTTCTTTGAGCTTTTAATTTACTTCAGTTTCTTTCCAATAAATCAATAAATTCTCTGAGTGTTTAAATTAATTTATGCTCTGCTTGAAAAGTGTCCTAACTAAATATTAAAGTCTAGAGTTCTTTCCATTCTTCAAATGGAGGTTGGCTAGATGATTTCCAATGGCACATTGGCTCCTTGCCTTCAGCTGCCTTTGCTCTGGGTGGTTTTGTCGTTTCTCAAATCCAAACCCAGTCTCAAAGGAATTAGTTTGATACTAATCAGTTGTCCTAGGAAAGAGGAGATCTTTATTTAAAAACAAAACAAAACAGAACAAAACACCGGCAACATAACTGGAATAACTGTAGAATCTCTCAGTTGACTATAATAAAAGTGATTGCACTCATTCTATATTCTCATAAATTGGCTATCTTGTTGGCTTACATTCTACTTAAAATTGAAAAATAATGGAACAAATAGTACAACACATTAATTGCACTTTATATTTTATTCTCTTTCATAATTCTTCTCTGTGTGTATGTACAATTATGTTTATAAATATTTGAACCTGAAGCATATTTCTAGAAATTATTTGACTAAAATTAACTAGCCCTACTTAAATCTTTTCAATTTCTTACAAAACCATTTATCTCTAGATGGAAACCAATCTTCTGATTTCTACTATTTAGTTACTGAAAAATTTTCATTCTATTATATATATTGAACTTTGGAACATAATTTAATTGTGCTATAACTTTAACATTGTCAATTTTATCACACATACTTTGAGTTTTAAAATGCCCTGTTAGTTTTCACACTTCTAATCTTTTTCTTAATATGCTTTAACTTCGTTATAAAACTCTTCTATCATCATGCATGACCGCTCCCTAATGCATGGCCACTCTGTCTTTGACACTGTTTATATTCATCCAATTCTAATTATTCTTGTTAACACTTTTTTTTCTTTGCCCTCCACAGATGCTGCCATAATGTGGGGAGAGTGCACTTTGCTTACTGGACATCTTAGACATTCAGATTTCCATACACGTTGTATCTACATATCTATTTCTTTATTTGAATTACATATGGATTTCATTTGAAATATTCTAGGCATTATCTAAAAATGCGCTTTTTCTCACTATGAGCATTAAGCCACTCCATTAACACACACAAAAAAATTGTTGGATAGGATTTGGGTAAAATGAATCCAGAGTTAGAATCAGTAAATGGGAAAGAGGAAGAGCACTGCACAAGGAAAGATGAAGAACAGTGCATTCATAGGGACTTTTGTAGCATAGACTTGTGCCATTTGAAATAAAAAAATAATTCAGAGGTTCCTTACAACCTGCCCAATGAAGTCCAAACTTTTAAGCAAAATATTGAGTCTTCATTATGATCTTCCCTTCCATCTTGAACTCCACTAAACCTAATTCCAGTCAGACCTTTTTGTTTGTATTAGTCCCTTCTCATGCTGTTAATAAAGACATACCCAAGACTGGGTAATTTATAAAGGAAACATATTTAATTGACTCACAATTCCACATGGTCAGAGAGGCCACATAATCATGGTGAAGGCAAAGGAGGAGCAGTCATGTCTTTCATGACAGCAGGCAAAGAGATTGCGTGCAGGGTAACTTCTTTTAAAAAACCATCAGATCTCCTGAGACTTATTCACTAGCATAAGAACAGCATGGGACAGACCCAACCCCATGATTCAAGTACCGCCCACTGGGTTTCTCCCATTACGTGGGTATTATGGGAGCTACAATTCAAGATAAGATTTGGGTGGGTACAAAGCCAAACCATATGACTACTAAAACATATGCTATAGTTTCTTGATTCTTTATCTGTCTAGTTCTGTTCCATTTTCCAGAAAATTTCATCATGCTAAACTGTCAGAGTTTTACTTCAGATAAACCTGTAAGTTTATCTTTACAGTATTGTGATACTGTATGTCCACACAAGATTTTTTGCAAATTAGAGGTAAAATGGAGAGTAAGCAACAAGAGGTAAATTTAAATGCTATTAACATTTGTTGACTTTCTTGTTGAATTAGTCATATTCTGCTTATAGTAAAAATTGGTAAATAAGCTTTTCTCATATCATAAGATATATTCATTATTTTCCTTTCTGGTTTTCCAATTATATTTAACATTATTTATAAAAATAAATGCATTTCATTTTATCTTAGGCTCATTTATTATTATTTTCTCTAAACAAGTGAGAATACTTTAGGGGTGATAGTGATAAAGGCACACACTTGATCTTTCCTTTTTCATTGAAATTATCCACAGAATTTTTTTTCTTTTTTTTTGAGACTGTCTCACTATTCCACCCAGGCTGGAGTGCAGTGATTCAGTCTCAGCTCACTGCAACTTCTGTTTCTTGAGTTGAAGTGATTCTCCTGCTTCAACCTCCCAAGTAGCTGGGATTATAGGCACATGCCACCACACCCAGCTAATTTTTGTATTTTTAGTAGATACAGTGTTTTGCCATGCTGGCCAAGCTGGTCTTGAACTTCTGACCTCAAGTGATCCACCTGCCTCAGCCTCCCAAACTGCTGAGATTACAGGCATGAGCCACTGCACCTGGTCCCACAGAATATTAAAGTAGAAGAAAATATATTACAGAGTTGGAATAGCAAAGAGTGCCATCTGTAACATAGACAAATTAAAAAATTATTTCAGCTAATTTTTGTATTTTTAGTAGAGATGGGGTTTCACCATGTTGACATGGTGGTATATGCCTGTAGTCCCAGCTACTTGGGAGGCTGAGGCAGGAGAATCGCTTGAACCTGGGAGGTGGAGGTTGCAGTAAGTTGAGATCGCACCACTGCACTTCAGCCTGGTGACAGAGTGAGACTCTGTCTTAAAAAAAAAAAAAAAAAACTAATATAAAACACATAGGTCTAGATACAATGTGATTATTGAGACCCTTTCATATCTTTACTTTCTAAAAGTTATTTAACTCATTAGGCAAAAAGTGAGGGCTGCCTTGGGAAAAATGAAATACAATCCATTGATTAGGAGAAGCAATAATTGGGGACAATGGTAACATGCCAATTTCACCTGGATTCTTCTCTGCCTCTGTAAATACACTCTTGTGAAACCAGCAATCAAGCCTATCTAAGTTCACATAGGAGCTATCTGCAACAGAAAGACAGCAAAGGGCTACACAGCTGCACAACTTCAGCATGTTGTAATGCATAAAAGTAGAGTTAAAAGTGAGAGGGGGCAAAGAGACAGGAAAGAGAGGACATCGCATAAGTGTTGTTTGTTTGTTGCTGTTATGTAACAGCAGCACATCAAAAGTCTTGTTCAATATCCACACATTGGTTACCTGAAGGAGAAAGCACAGAGTATGGTGATTATCAAAATCAAGGAGGGTCCTGGGAAAACCCATTTGGTCTCAGAAGGGTCTTGCATTTGGTTTAATGCTCTGTTGTTGCCATCTTGAAGATCTTAATTTTTTTTTATCTTTGGACTTATAATTTGTAGGTGAAGTTCAGTGAGACAGTAAAATAGATCAGGGAGCAGTAGCAATATGTGCCATATGTATGTTCATTGCCATTCCTCGCTGCACAGTCACTTATAGCATTTCCAATGTCGCCTGAACTGTACACAGAATTCCAGTGGTCCCATATCACATGAGAGTTCAGCAAGACTCAAAGTTAGTACGAAGTGTTTTGCATCTGTGACTGAGTGAGGGCACTGGCATCTCTGAAAAGCTAAACTTTCCATTAGAAATGGAATTTGGGTCAAAGGAAAGAAGGCAGCAAGTTTTAAGAAACATAATCAAAGAACCCTACGATTTTCTTTCTTACTCATGTAACTTGTCTGTATTAACCAATCACTTTTATTGAGAATGATGGCATTGGAAAGGAAAGATAGGAATATCCATATCTCCTTTCCTTTCAGCCCACCCTTAAGATCAGTAAGCCAAAGATAGAGAATGTCCGTGGAATTGCAACCATATTCAAGATGTAAAATAAAAACAATTGACTTGGTTTCAACTGTAATGGTAAGAACAAAACACACATGCAAGTACTTGCTATGAACTCTGCAGTTTCAGTAATGTTGCACTGGTTAAGTGTGATTTTATTTGTATTTAAAGCTGGCATTGCACAATATGAAGATGAATGGCAAACACTTGCTACCAATTTATTTTTTTTTAATATTTATTTGCTTAGAGTGACATTAAATAGCAAATCTAAAACAGAAAGTCTTTTCATTTTCATTTTGTGCTAAGCCCTACAAATTACATGTCTAGCCTTAGGTGTGGGACCATGTAATCCAATTTGGGACAGCAGGATTGATGATAATGTTTGCTACGAGCCACAAGGAAAAATATTCCTTTGCCTTCTAATAGCTTCTAGAAGAGACTCAACTTTTCTCTCCTTGAACATGTAATATAGGAATATTGATGGTATTGAGACCATATTAATGGTTAACCTTTGAATGAAGGTGACGGTATGAAGCAAATTGAGGGGCAGGAAATAAAACAGGCACTTGATGACATTGTTGAATCTTTGAATAAGACCAAAAAATAGCCATTGAATGGAAGAGTAAATAAGTCAATGAACCGTTTTATGAAACTGAGTAGGGCTTTCTGTCATTTGCTATCTCATATATGTTCATTTATACACGACTTAGATGAAAACAGAGATATATCAGAGATAATTTAACATGGAACTAAAAAATTTTGAAAATATTTTGAGTAGCTAAAATTATATAAAATAATTGGAAAGTGCCTTAAAAATGTTAAAAGAAATTTACAAGCCAGACAATACAAATCAATAATGTAAACAAACTCAATGTGCTATCTGCAGGTGCAAAGAAAAAGATTGATACAAGTTTAAAACAATAAGAGAGAGGAAAGCTGATACAGAGGAAAGAGAAGAGAAACCTAGTGTATTTATGATATTTTTAAGATATGAAGGATCTGTTTTATTATATTTCTCCATTTGAACTATAACTCCTGTTTCTCTACACATCTCTTGACATCTCTACACTGTATCTACATGTTGCCCCAGATTTTTGTAGTTTGATTTATTTCAAAATAGGGACATAATCATTTTCTTTATTTCCCAAGCTTGTGCCAAACAAGACTATTGCTAGAATGTCATGATTAATAAAATTTACTAAGGATGTGGGAGTATCATAAAGGAGCAACAGCACAAAAAGGAAAATGTGCAATGCACATAGATATCACTTCCGAAATTTCATTCCCCAATTCCAACATAGGACTGGTGTCCCAGGCTTGCCCCTGTGTTGCTGGGAATCTTCCCATTACAGATATTGACTTAAAATCTGTTCTCACTTTTCAAGTTTCAAGTCTCAGCCACTGCCTTGCTTCTCATTTCAGTTCAGGAAATCAAAATATGAATTAGCAGTGGTTTAAATACCTGACAAAACCTATTCTTTAGAGTTTATTATTCATTAATTCCTCCAATCATAAAGCCGTTTATAATTTATTGTTCAATCTTGTCACTCAAAAGTAGCATTTTATTTACCCTTATCCTCTTGTGGCCTAGCTACTGTCTCAATTAATCATTATTCTCAAGCAATAAAAATAAAATATCCTTACCAACTAGGTATAGATTTAGATTTAGAGCTTTAAAAATCACACACACACACACACACACACACACACACACACACACACAACTTGCAGTTTTCTGATGAGATTTCCTTTACTGAGCCCAGTGTTACCAGTGGAAGTCTTTGTCAGGGCTCATGTTTAAAACACATCTGCTTTTATAGTCTTCAAAGATTACATGTAACTTCAAAAAATCCCCAAACCTAGTTGGAATCCAAGTCTGCTTTCATAATGTGATTCAGAGGTGATATTTTCTCAATTCCCTAATAAACTATAAAATAAAGGCTCTTGTTTTTATCTAATATAATGAATTCCAGAAAACGTAAGTTATCACAATTATTTTAGTCGTTAAAAATAATACTGGAATGAAAATATTTTATTATTTGCATTGATAATTATGGAATACAGTTTTAAGCTTGTATATAGTTATAGAACTGCTAGAAAAAAAGGATGCATATTTTTTACTAGAGAAAATAAAAGAAGCATGATCCTTATTAGCAAAATACAGAAGATATCAAGAAGCCACTATAAACAGAAAACCCAAGATAAGGTACTAAAATCAAACATATCAGCTGTAACTATGAAAAGACAAAGACTTTCACAGAGGGTAAAAATTTAAATTCAACTCTGGACTACCTATGTTTATTGTACTATTAGTTGTTAAGAGCCATAAACAAAAAAATGAAGGGAATACGTTGTATCAATATGGGAATGATGACCTAATTGCATCTATGTTATAAAATATAAAGCAGTTAAAAATAATTTGGTGTGTTATATATCCTGTGCCTTCACACACAGAATGCTCTTCAAGACATATTAAGTTAAAAAGTCAAATTACAAAATAATGTGCAAAGTATAATCGCATTTATCAAAAACAAAACCGTGTATTTCATACATATGAAGATATACATGGTGAACATACAGGCAGAGTTCTGAGATGATACATTTCATTCAGATAAGAGTGCTTATCTCTAAGGAAGAGACTAGAACAACACGGGATTCAATGGAGCTTTCATTGAATGTGTATTAATCTTATGTTTTACAGTAAGAATTCATATATCATATTTAATAAATATGTAATTAACAAAATTACATTATTTCAAATGTTACATAATTTTATTTTTTATTTTATTTTATTTTATTTTATTTTTTTTGAGACAGAGTCTCTTTCCGTCGCCAGGCGCCAGACTGGAGTGCAGTGGCGCAATCTCGGCTCACTGCAACTTCCGCCTCCTGGGTTTGAGCAATTCTCCTGCTTCAGCCTCCTGAGCAGCTGGGACTACAGGCGTGTGCCACCACGCCCAGCTAATTTTTTGTATTTTTAGTAGAGACGGGGTTTCAACATGTTGGCCAGGATGGTCTCGATCTCTTGACCTTGTGATCCGCCCGCCTCGACCTCCCAAAGTGCTGGGATTACAGGCGTGAGCCACCGCGCCCGGCCCATAATTTTAAAATAGGAGCAACAATGCCTATTAGTGCTTAAATTGGAAGGCTCATTATTGTAAAATGCTATTTATTTTCCAAATTAAATTATAAGGTCCCAATCAACATAGTAACAATTTTTTTGTGTTACATTAAATTATTTATACTTTTCACAGTTAAAAATGCCTGTAAATTACTCTCATTGACCCCTGACTCTGAGAAGACCACTTGGTATGGGTTTTTCTAACATGAACTCTGAAGCTTGATATTATCCAAGTAGGAAATCTTTCTTTGATGCTCAACAATAATTTCCTTTGTGATTAAATGGTGGAGGTGATTTTTTTTTTCAAACTTATCTATTGTTAGAGACAGAGCTTTCCTCAGGTATGCTGGGGAGCATCTTTACCTCTATGGTGCAAGTTCTGTGCCTTTCACCAGTAGGTGGCTTATTTTGTTTTTAATTCCATCTTTTATTGTTTTGAACAATTCAGAATGTGTATGCTGTCTTTCCACATCATTTTAAAAAAATCTTCTGTTGTTAGTTAAAGGCAAAAGAATACATTTTATCCTCCTGAGTGTTTTTTAATATAATGCAATAAAGTATGGTTCTCCCACTCAGTACTTCTAAGAAATACAGGCAACATATTTGAATAGAAACAGACTTGGGAATGAAGCGGTAGTTCTTACCTTTTTACTAAGTGAGAGGTAGAATGGCCATCTGACTGATAAACAAGAAAGAATTAGCCATCCCATGAGCCACCATATCTGGGGAATGTACCTGTCCATTAAGAGAAGATATGGACAAGGCTGTGAAGGAGCCATGTCTCTCATACATTGCTGGAAGGAATGTAAGATAGTACAGCTACTCTGGAAAAGGTTGGCAGATTCTTAGAAAGTTAAACAAATTCTTCCTATAAGATTCAGTGATCACACTCTTGGGTATTTATCTTAAAGAAGTTAAAACTCATGGCCACACAAAAATCAGTTTACAAATGTTAATAGAAACGTTATTTGTAATAGGCAAAAATGAAAAGAGCCCAAATATCCCTCAATGAGTGAATGGATAACCAAACGGTGATATATCTATACAATGAAATACCATTCTGCAATAAAAGAAAAACAAATTATTATGAACACAAAGACTTTGCTGGACCTCAAGGGCATTAACCTGAGTAAAAAAAAAATCTTTCAATCCTCTCTACAATAATTATAAATGTGATTTCTTGGTTTCAAAAAAGTATTTTTTTTCTTCTTAAAAGAAACAAGACAAGTTCTTTTCTGGAAAATATTAAAGAGGGCTTCAAAATCTTAAATTGCTTAGGAGAAATTGTTCTACAAGTGCAATGAAAGCCCTAAAGAATCTAAAACTGTAGTTGGACATAAACAAAGCAGTATATGATTATAAATAAATTGGTAATTTCTCCATTTTATCAACCCTGTTTTCTACAAACAAAGAAAGTGATCATTTCCCAGTGTAGTGATTCCTCAAGCATCTGGAACCAGAAATATCATTTGACCCAGCAGTCTCATTACTGGGTATATACCCAAAGGAATATAAATCTTTCTTCTATAAAGACACATGCACATGTACGTTTATTGCAGCACTGTTTACAATAGCAAAGACATGGGACCAACCCAAATGCCCATCAATGATAGACTGTAAAGAAAATTTCTTACATATAAGCCAAGGAATATTATGCAGTCATAAAAAAGAATGAGTTCTTGTCCTTCACAGGGACATGGATGAAGCTAGAAACCATCATTCCCAGCAAACTAACGCAGGAACAGAAAACCAAACACCACATGTTCTCACTCATAGGTGGAAGTTGAATAATGAGAACACATAGACACAGGGAGGGGAACATCACACACAGGGGCCTGTTGGGAGGTGGGGATAAAGGGGAGGGAGAACATTAGAACAAATACCTAATTCCTGTGAGGCTTAAAACATAGATGACAGGTTGATAGGGGCAACAAACCACCGTGGCACATGTATACCTAGGGAAAAAAACCTGCACATTCAGCCCATGTATCCCAGAACTTAAAGTCAAAGAATAAATAAATAGTCATTTACAGTGTTTTTCCCAAACAGTGGATTACAAAAATAACTACATCCACCGACTCCACTCCAGCTATTAAAATTCAGGAGGTATGGGGTTGAGACTGGGAATCTATTTTTTTCTCTTTTTATCTAATGATATTCCAACTATCCATCACTCTATTGCAATCAGTACAAATACAATCAATACAAATGATCAATCAATACTGATTTGATCATCTCACTACCTGGATATTTTTTCTCTCTTGCCTTTGTTTACCTTGTGTGGCATTATTTCTCATCACCTGGAAAATTTTAGGCTATTGATTGTTTTAGGAAGCATCTCTGATCAACTCTTTTATATGGGTACTTTGTCTTTATTCACATAGTAGCCTGATACATCCTTAATTATCATAGTATATTCAACTTTTCAGTTTACAATTGTATTTTTTCCACTAAATTGTAAACTTTATAAAGGAAGATATAATGTTATTTGAGTTCACTAATATATTGCTAGGGCTTTGCATGATATCCAATATAATCATTATTTGTTAAACAAATGGACGATTTACCTAAGCCACTTCACTAGTCTGATTTCTCAACTGAAAAAAATGCAGTTGTAATCAGAAGATATTAAAAATAAACTCAGCTATAAGAAGACAAGTAATATTTCTTTATTGCATCAAATTTGGAATGTTTAACATATGTATTCTTTCTTTAGACCTTCCTATAATATCCCAATAAAAAAGAAAATACCAGAATCCTCATCTCAGCAATTAAAAGAACTGAAATTTCCTGTGGTTGAAGGATTTATCTTCACTCATGTTGCCACAGTAAGAACTTGGAAAGGTGAAAGGTTGACTGTCCTGAAAGTTAAAAATGGCTGTCTGACATAGCAATTGATGCTGGATGTTGTCTGAAGTTTCAGCTGGACTATTAACTAGAGGATCTACATGGCTCTCTCTTTAGCAATATTTCACATTGCTCCTGTGGACTTTTAACAATGGAAAGACATGAAGTCTTTCCATGCTATTGCCTAGGTTTTCTTCTAGGATTTTTATGAATTTAGGTCCTATGTTAAAGTCTTCAATCCATCTTGAGTTAATTTTTGTATAAGGTATAAGTAATGGGTCAAGTTTCAGTTTTCTGCATATGGCTAGCCAGTTTTCCCAACACAATTTATTAAATAGGAAATCCTTTTCCCATAGCTTTTTTTTTTTTTTTTGGTCAGTTTTGTCAAAGATCCAATGTTCATAGA
This sequence comes from Alouatta palliata, assembly GCA_004027835.1. Lineage (NCBI taxonomy): Eukaryota > Metazoa > Chordata > Mammalia > Primates > Atelidae > Alouatta > Alouatta palliata. The sequence goes on from PVKV010009020.1 coordinate 15,706, forward strand.
TGTTTGGTGTTATTTCTGAGGTCTCTGTTCTGTTCCATTGGTCTATGTATCTGTTTTAGTGACCAGTATCATGCTGTTTTGGTTGTTGTAGCCTTGCAGCATAGTTTGAAGTCAGGTAACGTGTTGCCTCCAGGATTGTTCTTTTTGCTTAGGACTATCATGGCTATATGGGCTCTTTTTTGGTTGCATATGAAATTTACAGTTTTTTCTCATTCTGTGAAGAAAGTCAATGGTATCTTGGTAGGGGTAGCATTGAATCTATAAATTATTTTGGACAGTATGGCCATTTTCACAATATTGATTCCTATCCATGAGCATGGAATGTTTTTCCATTTGTTGTGTCCTCTCTTATTTTCTTGAGCAGTGGTTTGTACTTCTCCTTGAAGAGGTCCTTCACATCCCTTGCAGGTTGCATTCCTAGGTATTTTATTCTTTTTGTAGCAACTGTGAATGGGAGTTCACTCATGATTTGGCTCTCTGTCTGTTATTGGTATATAGGAATGTTTGTGATTTTTGCACATTGATTTTGTATCCTGAGACTATGCTGAAGTTGCTTATCAGCTTAAGGAGATTTTGGGCTGAAACAATGGGGTTTTCTAAATATACAGTCATGTCATCTGCAAACAAGGACAATTTGACTTCCTCTCTTCCTATTTCAATACGCTTTATTTCTATCTCTTGTCTGATTGCTCTGGCCAGAACTTCCAATACTATGTCGAACAGGAGTGGGAAGAGAGGGCAACCTTGTCTTGTGCCAGTTTTCAAAGGGAATCCTTCCAGCTTTTGTCCATTCAGTATGGTATTGGCTGTGAGTCTGTCAAGAATAAGACTTAATATTTTGAGATACATTCCATCAATACCTCGTTTATTGAGAGCTTTTAGCATAAAGGAATGTTGAATTTTATCAAAGACCTTTTCTGCATCTATTGAAATAATAGTGGTTTTTGTCTTTGTTTCTGTTTATGAGATGGATTACTGATTTATTGATTTGTGTATGTTGAATTAGCCTTGCATCCCAGGGATGAAGCTGACTTGATCTTGGTGGATAAGCTTTTTGATGAGCTGCTGGATTTGCTTTGCCAGTATTTTATTGAGGATTTTTGCATCCGTGTTCCTCAGAGATATTGGCCTAAATTTTCTTTTTTCCTTGTGTCACTGCCAGGTTTTGGTATCAGGATGATGCTGGCATCATAAATGAGTTAAGGAGGTGTCCCTTTTTTTAGTATCGTTTGGAATAGTTTCAGAAGGAATGGCACCAGCTCCTTCCTGTACCTCTGGTAGAATTTGGCTGTGAATTTGTCTGGTCTTGGTATTCTTTTAGTTGGTAGACCAAAATTACTTCCTCAATTTTAGAACGTATTATTGATTTATTCAGAGATTCGACTTCTTACTGGTTTAGTCTTGGGAGGGTGTGTGTGTCCAGGAATTTCTCCATTTCTTCTAGATTTTCTAGTTTATTTGCGTAGAGGTGTTTATAGTATTCTCTGATGGTAATTTGTATTTCTGTGGGACCAGTGGTGATATCCTCAAGACTTCATGACTAAAACTCTAAAAGCAATGGCCACAAAAGGCAATATTGACGAATGGGTTCTAATTAAGCTAAAGAGCTTCTGCACAGCAAAAGAAACTATCATCAGAGTGAACGGGCAAACTACAGAATGGGAGAAACATTTTGCAATCTATCTGTCTGACAAAGGGCTAATATCGAAAATCTACAAAAAACTTAAACAAAACTACAAGAAAAAACAAATAATCCCATCAAAAAGTGGGGTAAGTATATGAACAGACATTTCTCAAAAGAAGACATTTTGAAAAAAGGCTCATCATTACTGGTCATTAGAGAAATGCAAATCAAAACCACAATGAGATATCATCACTCCAGTTAGACTGGTGATCATTAAAAAGTCAGGAAACAACAGATGCTGGAGAGGATGTGGAGAAATAGGAATGCTTTTACACCGCTGGTGGGAGTGTAAATTAGTTCTACCATTGTGGAAGATAGTGTGGTGATTCCTCAAGGATCTAGAACCAGAAATACCATTTGACCCAGCAATCCCATTACTGGGTATATACCCAAAGGATTATAAATCACTCTACTATAAAGACACATGCATACACATGTTTATTGCAGCACTATTCACAATAGTAAAGACTTGGAACCAACTCAAATGCCCATCAATGATAGACTGGATAAAGAAAATGTGGCACATCTACACCATGCAACACAATGCAGCTATAAAAAAGGATGAGTTCACGTCGTTTGCAAGAACTGAAGCTGGAAACTATCATTCTCAGCAAACTAACACAGGAACAGAAAACCAAACACCACATGTTCTCACTCATAAGTGGGAGTTGAACAATGAGAACACATGGACACAGGGAGGAGAACATCACATACTGGGGTCTGCTGAGGGATGCAGGGCTAGGTGAGGGACAGCATTAGGAGAAACACCTAATGTAGAAGATGGGTTGATGGGTGCAGCAAACCACCATGGCACATGCATACCTGTGCAACAAACCTGCATGTTCTACATATGTATCCCAAAAGTTACATTATAATTAAAAAATCATGATACCATCAAGCCAGTTAGAACGGCCATCATTAAAAAATCTGAAGACAACAGATGCTGGTGAGGATATGGGCAAATAGTAACGCTTTAACACTGTTGGTTGGAGCGTAAATTAGTTCAACCACTGTGGAAGACAGTGTGGCGATTCCTCAATGATCTAGAAATAGATATTCTATTTGACCCAGCCAGGCACCAGGCTGGAGTGCAGTGGTGCAATCTCTGCTCACTGCAACCTCCGCCTCCCGGATTCAAGCAATTCTCCTGCCGTAGCTTCCCAAGTAGCTAGGACTAAAGGTGCATGCCACCACGCCCAGCTAATTTTTGTATTTTTAGTAGAGATGGAGTTTCACCATGTTGGCCAGGATGGTCTCAATCTCTTGACTTCGTGATCCACCCACTTTGGCCTCCCAAAGTGCTGGGATTACAGTTGTGAGCCACTGTGCCCAGCCTAATGTCTTTATATATGAGTGGTGAGAAATTTAAATAGAAAAAGCGAGCACTTGATCTGAGAGAATATTTTAAAATAAACTAAGAAGGATAATTTATACTTTAACATACAGCCAGTGGAGAATCATGGAAAATAAAATGGTTGAAATAGAACTTTCTGAAGTTTGATTTGACAGCTATTACATATTGGACTAGAGAAGAAAAATAATAGAGGCAGAAAAATACCTTAGAATATGGAGATTATTAAAGATGTCAAAAATTGTATAGTTTAAGACTTTTCATTTAGGGATGAAGAAATTGAAGTCAAGAGAAGTCACAGTGCTTGTCTGATGTAGTTTCAGTAAAGCCCAGGTCTCCTGCCTTCTAGCTAGTGTTTCATCTGTAGCTCCATTATATTGTTAAAAGGCTGCTGTGTCAGGCTAAGCAAGAAGTGATAAGATTCTAAAGGAGGAGATAACCACTGGACTGGAGAAAATAACCCTAAGTGCAAGACAGCAGAATAATAGCAACCTTGAGGGAGACAATATTTATATAAGTTAGTCACAGAAAGGGCCTCACTTAGATGATATGCTTGAACACAATTATGATGTTAGTGATGGGGTGTCATGTGAAATCTAGAGGAAGAAAGTTCTAAGCACGTTATACAGCACTTTCAAATCCTTGACACAGAAATGAGCATGAGGCCTGTGATGTCTTAACTGGTAAGGAAGGGTTACCTGGTACAAGATGAGGTTGGTAGTCCAGAGGCCAGGTCATAGGGGATCTCCAGGGGCCTGGCAGGCCACACGAAGGAGCTTGCAGTTCAAGTGTAATGCAAATTAACTGGAAGGCTTTGATCAGGACTGTAACATGAAATATACACTTTTACAAAAATCACTTTTACTATCTATGGAGAACTCACTATGGAGAGATCAAGGGTGGAAAGGTCAACAGACTGAGATACTTCAGGAACACAGCAGAAACAATCAGAATTTGGGCTAGTGTGATAATAGAAGAGCTGGGACGAAGTGGTTTCAGGTGTATTTTGCAATTAGCACAACTGTGTGAGTGATATAACATTTACTAGCATAGCATGGTATGGATGGGAAGAAAGAATTCTGTATGTTCATGATAATTTTGAGAGGACAATCCCTGATCTGAAACCCTTGAGACAATATGTGAATGGGAATCAGGTTTTTTCAGAATTTAGGATGGTAATATTATTCATGTAATTCATATCACATACCATCCCTAACAGAGTCTGGGACACTATCTCTTAATCCCTTCATCAAGCACATTAAAATCTGCAGCAGAAATACTCATCCTTAAATGGGATGAATTAAGATAATAAATAGCTCAAATCAGTTCAAGTCAGATTCTACCTAAAAGAAGTTCAGGGAAAAGCTTTTTAGATTTCAGAATTACAAATAAGGGTTGTAAATTCATATTTAAACCTGTAAGAGTTTTTTGGAAGCAGGAAAATAACATGTGTGAAGTGTTTCTCAATGTTTTAACAGCATAGCGTGCTAAAGGGAAAATGATTGTTTTGCTGATCCTGTCTTCCCTTTGGGTAAATCTGGACAGACTATAACCTACTGGAGGCACACAGTTTAAAAAATTCTAGTAAAGAGAAACAGGTGGGCATGGTCTCACACCTATAATCCCAGGACTTTAGGAATCAGAGGCAGGAGAATTGCTTGAGCCCAGGAGTTTGAGACTGCAGTGAGTTATGATTTCATCACTGCACTCTAGTCTGGTGATAGAGCAAGACTGCATCCCTAATAAAATAGAGAGAGAGAGAGGGAGGGAGGGAAAGAGAGAGAGAGAGAAACACTGCAAGATTTTCATCATAAATTATTAATGGAAGACTGCTGGTAACATTTCCTGAAATAATTGGAATCTGAAGGCAGAGTTGTTGAAGAGAGGTAATGGAAACTGCAGTGTCTTTTGTTTTTATTCCTTAGGAGTTAACAATTTCTTTTCTGTCCAAAGAGCCAGATAATAACTATTTTAGGGATGCAAGCCATGCAGACTGCAGCAACTACTCAACTGTGCCACTGCAGTGCAAAAGCGGTCATAGACAATACCTAAAGGGATGACCATGGCTGGGTTTCAATAAAACTTTGTGGACACAGATTTGAATATCCTACAATTTTCACATGCAGCAAAATATTAATCCTCTTTTGATTTTTTTTAACCTCGTAAAATGTCTAACTCCCCCCCTTTTTTTTTTTTAATTGTATTTGGGCTCTGGGGTACATGTGCATGTCCTGCATCCTGCAGGATTGTTGCATAGGTGCACACATGCCATGGTGGTTTGCTGTCTCCATCCCCCCCACACTTCGCCTACATCAGGCATTTCTCCAGGTGTTATCCCTCCCCATCCCGGCTGTCCCTCCCCTCCCCTCCATCTCCCCACCTAGCCCTGTGAGTGTTGTTCCTTTCCCTGTGCCCAGGTGTTCTCATTGTTCATCACCTGCCTATGAGTGAAAACATGAAGTGTTTGGTTTTCTGTTCTTGTGTCATTTTGCTGAGAATGATGGTTTCTAGGTTCATCCATGTCTCTACAAAGGACATGAACTCATCAATTTTTATGGCTGCATAATATTTCATGGTGTATATGTGCCATAATTCTTTTTGTCCAGTCTGTCATTGATGGGCATTTGGGTTGGTTCCAGGTCTTTGCTATCATAAACAGTGCTGCAATGAACATACGTGTGCATGTATCTTTATGATAGAACGATTATAAATTATAAATCGTTCTAACTCCTTATCTCAAGGCCATGCAAAAACAAGTGGTGGGTCAGATTTGGCTAGTATGTTTGCTAACTCCTGAACTGGAATGGCAAGTTAATACCTTCATAAAAGAAATGTCCATACCCTTAGGACTAGAGGTAGTGTCAGGATCAGAGACAGAAAGATTATGCAGAGAGAAGTATAATAGAAAGAAATGAAGTCAAGTACAAGAATTCTTTGCAGATATGTACTGTTCTTCCTATAAAACAGTAACTTAGAACATTAACATGAGGTTTCTGTAGAACCATACCTTTCTGTTGCTTCCTAGATATCTCAACCTCTGCTCTGAAAAACACTGTGTCATGAGTTTCAGGAATTTGCCAACTTACCCCTGTGCTTTGAAGGCTGAATATTATAGTTAGCTTCATATTTCCTTCCAGCAACCTCTTAGCTATCAAAATCAACTAGAGATAGTTCTAAAAGCTGTTAAGTCTTAGCTTTCAAGATCTGAAAGGATCTTTTTATTTTTCAGAGAGCCTAGACCTTCAGCATCCTGGTATTTTTTAATCAGAAATTAAAGGAGAATTTTCTTTCAGTTTTAATTAATGTGCTTCTCTTTATATAATCTCTGAATTCTCTTATAGTCTTTTTCCCCTTCTACTTTTTGGTCCAAAGGAAAGTTAAGGGAGAAAAAAAAATGAATTGAAGAAAGAAGATTTGGAGTGTTGTATCTAGCAGGTGGTAAAGAGTAAAGAGACCAAGATTACCAGATTCTTCTCTATCTTTGCCCCTGCACCCCCTTGTTTTAGGGTAAAGTCTAACACATTAATTGAAGTTGAAATGTTTGACCTTTAGGTATAATGGAGCAATGTATTCGGATTTTTCAAATTAACAGCTAAGCTCATGACCCTAGAGGTTTTTAAACACTATTAAGTCAATTTTTTAGAACTACTATACAAGTATTTAAAATTTTGTGTGTGCTGTGCAGTATTTCTGAATCCCTTTCACACTTAAAACTCTCATTGAGAATAAAATAGTTTTCTGCATTAAACTGTAACATGATTTGGCATTTATGTATCCTGTAGGAGAGAGCGAAACACTACCTGTTTTAAATTGTGATTTCTAGGAGGGCTTCTGGATTTAGTAAAACATCAGATACCAAAATAAATAAATAAATAAGGATTTTGAAGCTGCTTTGCCAAAGCTAAGATTCATATGTCTATTTTTACTCACCACCAAATAAAGGTACCCTTTCTAATCCAAGAACTTCTCTCTGTTGTCTTCCATCATGCTGACATTTTCCACACACATTTCTCGTTTTTTTTTTTTCTTGGTTTCTTTAATATGATAAGGAAATTTCTTTTGTAAAGTATTTATTTAAAATGCTAAATTATAGTTAATTTTTGCTGTCCTGCCCATTATCAAAGATGCACAGAGTGTTTTCAAAGCTTTTTTGTACTTGTCACCTTTGACTAAGAATATAAATAATCTAAATAAAACTTCAAGAAAGACAATTTAGAAAATATTTGTGTTATTGCACAATGAAGCAGAGCTCTGCATGCAACATAAAATAGAACTTTTCAACACTGTAACAGATTTTCATTGCCCTTCCTATGTAGCTGGATAAAGAATAGTTTATTCAAAAGGTTTACTTTTTCCATGGCTATAATATGCTGAGGGATAGTATGATTTCTCTAAGTGTTAAGTTTAATTATTTCATGATATTTTATGCATGCTAATTCAACTGTAAATTAAAGTAACTCATCCCATTGTGCATTCAACCACATGAGGTCAAATTATATCTTCCATGATCATTTTGCAGGCATAGGTTTTTGCTTTCAAAGATAATTTACTTAGTTTCAAAACATAAAACATCTTCCAGGTGTATGATTACTATGAAAACAAGCTTTTAAAATATTTGATTTCACAAGTTCATAAGAAGGCAAAAAGGATTCTGTTTTATATTTGTTTTGTTTTTTTCCCCAAATGATGTCAAAAATATTTTTCTGATATTTCAATGAATGCCATTTCTGATATTTCATGTATTCCGGTAATATCTGTGGCCCACCAATCTTTACCCTACTTTGTTTCATGAAACAAAAGCAAGAGGAATTCTTACTTTATGTGTAACATATATTTACCCTGTGAAACACTCAACTGAAGGATGATGCTAAAGCTAATAGCTTTGAAAGTTTAGGAGAAAATGATCAGAAAGTGATATGAGCAAAACTAACAATATCTGGCTAATAAATTCAGATAAAATAACCAGATATATCCATGCTTATTCTGCAGAACATAATGTCCTAACATTTGCAAAAACACCCAAGCACTATTCTTGGATTACATGACATGCCTGCATTTTACCAGTAGTTTATAAAGGGCTGTTGGTTCTATCATTTTCCCAGTATGATTTTTTTTTAAGTCTGGATAACAGGCCTATTATTATTACATATCCCACCATAACCCTAAAAGGAAATACAGAGGTAAAGGTTACAAAAATATTTTATCTGCCACACCACGAAATCTGTCCTACTTGCAAGTGAAAAGTCTCCTGTAGAACCCTTTATTGCCATCAAGAATCCAAATTAGCAACAGCTTGCAATGATAATCAGTTCATTTCAGTGTACTCAAAATGGGCTCATTATTATTAATTTTTGCCAACTCCCAAGCAATTCATGAACCATTTTTAGATTTTCAAAAAGCAGTTCATGAATCAGACAAAAAAAATTTAAAAGGAACCCATCCCACAATGAGATGATGACTCAGAGTCCTTTGCTGTAGCTGTGTCAACTGCCGAGCATCTGAAATCTGATGAGGATGGGGTTGATGGAGAAAAGGCCATGATGAGCATGAAACAATGTGTTGAATTTACATGTTAAAACTTCTTGTTGGTTTTGGCAATTTTGCTGAAGATTATTGAGAAATCCATAACATCTGGATGTGGGGGAGAAGCTCCACTAAAATGATGAAGTTTATATTGGTCGACAAGACTATAAATGGAAAAGAAAGTAGTTTCTTAACACAGCTGTTTCCAATTTTGTTAACATTTTAGTCCAAATTCATTTGAAAAAAAGAAATAACATAAAACTCTTATGTTTGAGATATACTCTACAAGTCTGACTTGATGTACAAATGCTGAAGACATTCTTGACTCAAACTAAGATATCTAGAGAATGGACAAATGAGCCCTTGGTCCTAAGTCTAGGCCCTAACCTGTCTTTGAAATGCATACAAGGGTAAGGTATTTAGCCATGGAATCTGGATTTCAAAGTCAAATAATCATTTTAGATTAATTTATTTTTAAGTGAAATAAAATCATCAGACTCCTGGCACTGTCTTATGCTGCAGTACATGTCATATCTCTTGTGCCTTAGAAAACGATGTAGTTTAATGGGTAATTGATTCAATCTCAAAGAAACTAAATTCTCTTCATTCTTTCCACCGACTTGGTGACTTTATGCTCATCTATTATTTCTGTGCTTTATTTTCTCCTTCTACAAGATGATAATTATGCAATAAGACTAAGAAAATATATGCAAATATGTATTCTTGTGCTCTTGGAAGAACACTGAATAAATCAGACACATTAATATATTTGTGCGTATACTTACACATGCACACACATACAGATGTATGCATGTATTCATTTCCATCAATGTCATTTTGGCTTCAAATTTCTCATTTTTCTATTATTAGTCTTCTGTTATCTTTTTTAAAAAAGTTTTTTTCTAGAAAAACTGGCAAGCAGTTGAAAATTCCCTATTCTATCTTTTGGCCTCCTGTTTCCTTATTTTCCTTTCCTTTCGCTTCTCCTCTATTGCAGTCCTCAATTCTGCTTTTTTGTTTCCTGCACAAAGAACAAAAGTGAAATAAGAACCTCAGAAATAACAGACTCCACTATTGTTTTCCTTTTATGGATCTTTGAAGTCATTACACAGCTGAGTAAAATAGGAACAGCATCTTTGTAAAATGTTCTGTTAGCTTGTTGATGCATTTTGGCCAGAGATTTTTTAAAATATTGATGACAACTACAAGTTACCTTCTATGCTTTTATTTTCAGAATTCAAGATTTGGTAAAGGCATGAACATACCAATATCAGATAGATTTGTTAGTTCTCTTTGACATAAGTCATGTCTGGGACAACAAGATGTTTTAAAGATCATCAACAATATGACCAATACAGATTGCCAAAATCAATTCTGGAGTCTGACTCTGCCTGCTGTGAGCAGTTGTCATAATGTTCTTTGAGAACATTGGCAAGAAACGATGAGGATTCTGTCAACAGACATCCATCAATAGAATATAATCCACCTGCAGACATATTACACACCTTTTGCCTTTTCTTTGCAAATAAGTTATAAATAAGGAAATCCTGGTTAAACCTTAGTGATTAACGGAGTTAATAAAATATCTTATCTAATATATTTCTTTGTTTTGAATAAAGACATTAAATGAAAATTAGTATTTCTCAATATATAAGGTACCTCAGAATTTAGAAGTAGTGCCAGTACCCACAACATGAAATTTATTCAACACTTTCAGAAGTTATTTTCAAACTTGGTGGTCATTTTTCCATAGTTACAAAATCTGATACTTGGGGAGCTCATCAATGAA
>PVKV010009020.1:26152-83878 GCA_004027835.1 Alouatta palliata
TTTTTTTTTTTTTTTTTTTTTTTTTTTTTTTTTTTTTTTTTTTTTTTTTTTTTTTTTGCTTTACAGTTTTCCACCTAGGACCCAAAGATGCTGAGAATCCATGGACTCTATGGATGATTTTCATAATAACTATGAAATTTCTGAAATTGAATAGAATTATTTCTGTATGTGAATACACATTTACATTGTTGATGGGGACAGGAATTCTAACAATTGTCTGATCTACCAAGACATCTATGAATTTTTTTTTTAAATAAAGGAACAATGGAGGAAGGATAGAAGGAAAAATACACGTAAAAAATTTGTAAAAACTGGTTAACTTAACCCTAACTAGACGTTTATTTAAAAAGTAAATACTTATTTAGTGCCTCTGATGTGTCATCAATGAAATACAACAATAACAAAAAAGCACCACCCTTTAAAATCTTGCATTCAAGTGACAGGAGAAAGACAGTAAAGCATGTTAAGTGTTAGATGATACAGACCTAACTCACAACTCTGCAATAACTTTATTCACTTTCCAATTATGGTCTTAGAAACCAGTATTATAAACTTACTATGCACAGAAAAATGCGTTTCCACCTTCCTGGGACAGAGCACCTAGGAAAAGGGGCGGTTGTGGGTTCTGCTTCAGCAGACTTAAATGTCCCTGCCAGGCAGCCCTGACAGGAGCAACAAATCCCCTAGTACAGTGCTTGAGCTCCATTAAGGGATAGGCTGCCTCCTCAAATGGCTCTGTGACCCCCTGTGTATCCTAACTGGGAGACACATCTTACAAGAGAGCTCTGGCTGACATCTGGCAGGAATCCTTTTGGGACGAAGCTACCAGAGGAAAGAATAGGCAGCAATCTTTGCTGTTCTGCAGCCCCTGAAGGTGATTTCCAGGCAAGCAGGGTGTGGAGGGGACCTCCAGCAAACTCCAGCAGATCTGCAGCAGAGGGGCCTGCTAGAAGGAAAACTAACAAACAGAAAGCAATAGCATCAACATCAACAGAAAGGATGTCCACTCAGAAACCCCATCCAAAAGTCACCAACTTCAAAGACCAAAGGTAGATAAATCCATGAAGATGGGAAGGAACCAGCGCAAGAAGGCTGATTCACCAAAAGCCAGAATGCCTCTTCTCCAAGGGATCACAACACCCCACCAGCAAGGGAACAAAACTGGATGGAGAATAAGTGTGAAGAATTGACAGAAGCAGGCTTCAGAAAGTGGGTAATAACAAACTTCTCTAAGCTAAAGGAGCATGTTCTCACCCAATGTAAAAAAACTAAGAACCTTGAAAAAAGGTTAGATGAAATAATAATAAGAATAACCAGCATGGAGAAGATAAATGACATGATGGAACTGAAAAACACAGCACGAGAACTTCGTGAAGCATACACAGATTTCAATAGGCAAATCAATCAAGTGGAAGAAAGGATGTCACAGATTGAAGATCAACTCAATGAAATAAAATGAGAAGACAAGATTAGAGAAAAAAGAGTGAAAAGAAATGAACAAAGCCTCCAAGAAATATGGTATTATGTGAAAAGACCAAATCTACGTTTGACAGGTATACCTGAAAGTGACGGGGAGAATGAAACCAAGCTGGAAAACAGTCTTCAGTACATTATTCAGGAGAACTTTGCAACCTAGAAAGGCAGGCCAACATTCAAATACAGGAAATACAGAGAACACCACAAAGATATTTCTCGAGAAGAGCAACCCCAAGGCACATAATCATCAGATTCACCAGGGTTGAAATGAAAGAAAAAATATGTTAAGAGCAGCCAGAGAGAAAGGTTGGGTTACCCACAAAGGGAAGCCCATCAGACTCACAGTCGCTCTCTTGGCAGAAACCCTACAAGCTAGAAGAGAGTGGGAGCCAATATTCAACATGCTAAAAGAAAAGAATTTTCAACCTGCAATTTAATATTCAGCCAAACTAAGCTTCATAAGTGAAGGAGAAATAAAATCCTTTATGAACAAGCAACTGCTGAGAGATTTCATCACCACCAGGCCTGCCCTACAAGAGCTCCTGAAGGAAGCCCTAAACATGGAAAGGAACAAGCAGTACCAGCCACTTTAAAAATATATCAAACTGTAAAGACCATTGACACTATGAAAAAGCTGCATCAACTAATGGGCAAAACAAACAGCTAGCATCAAAATGGCAGGATCAAATTCACATATAACAACATTAACCTTAAATGTAAATGGGATAAATATCCCAGTCAAAAGACACAGTATGGCAAATTGGACAAAATGTCAAGACACATCAATATGCTGTATTCAGGAAGCCCATCTCACATGCAAAGACACACATAAGCTCAAAATAAAGGGATGGAGGAAGATTTACTAAGCAAATGGAGAACAAGAAAAAGCAGGGGTTGCAATCCTAGTCTCTGAAAAAACAGACTTTAAACCAACAAAGATCAAAAGAGACAAAGAAGGGCATTACATAATGGTAAAGGGATTAATGCAACAAGAAGAACTAACTACCCTAAATATGTATGCATCTAATACAGGAGCACCCAGATACATAAAGCAAGTTTCTAATGACCAAGAAGAGACCTAGACTCCCACACAATAATAGTGGGAGAACTTAACACCCCACTCTCACTACTAGACAGATCACGAGACAGAAAATTCACAAAGATATCTAGGACTTGAACTCAGATCTGGACCAAGTTGACCTAATAGACATTTACAGAACTCTCCACCCCAAAACCACAGAATATATATTCTTCTTAGCACTTCCATCATATTTATTATAAAATTGACCACATAATTGGAAGTAAAACACTCCTCAGCAAATGCAAAAGAACAAAAATCATAACAAACAGTCTCTCAGACCACAGTGCAATCAAATTATCAGGATTAAGAAACTCACTAAAAACCTTGCAATTACATGGAAATTAAATAACCTGCTTCTGAATTACTACTGGATAAAAAATGAAATGAAGACAGAAATAAAGCTGTTGTTCAAAACCAATGATAACAAAGACACAATGTACCAGAATCTCTGGGACACATTTAAAGCAGTGTCTAGAGGGATATTTATAGCACTAAATGCCCACCAGAGAAGCAAGGAAAGATATAAAATCAATACCCTAACATCACAATTAAAAGAACTAGAGGAGGAAGATCAAACAAATTCAAAAGCTAGCAGAAGGCAAGAAATAACTAAGATCAAAGCAGAACTGAAGAAGATAGAGACACAAAAAAACCCTTCAAGAAGTCAGTAAATCCAGGAGCTGGTTTTTTGAAAAGATCAACAAAATAGACAGACCGCTAGCCAGACTAATGAAAAAGAAAAGAGAGAAGAATCAAATGAATGCAATAAAAAATGATAAAGGGGATATCACCATCAATTCCATAGAAATACAGACTACCACCAGAGAGTACTACAACACCTCTATGCACATAAACCAGTAAATCTAGAAGAAATGGATACATTCCTGGACACTTACACCCTCCCAAGACTAAACCAGGAAGAAGTTGAATTCCTGAGTAGACCAATAACAAGGTCTGAAGTTGAGGCAGCAATTAATATCCTACCAACCAAAGAAAAGTGCAGGACCAAATGGATTCACAGCCAAATTCTACCAGATATACAAAGAGGAGCTGGTACCATTCCTTCTGAAACTATTCCAAACAATACAAAAAAGAGAGAATCCTCCCTAACTCATTTTATGAGACCAACATCATCCTTATACCAAAAGCTGGCAGAGAAGCAACTAAAAAAGAAAAATTTAGACCAATATCCATGATGAACATTAATGCAAAAATCTTCAATAAAGTACTGGCAAACAGAATGCAACTGCACATCAAAAAGCTTATCCATCACAATCAAGTTGGCTTCACCCCTGGGATGCAAGGCTTATTCAACATTTATAAATCTATAAACATAATCCATCATGTAAACAGAACTGAAGACAAAAACCACATGGTTATCTCAATAGTTGAAGAGAAGGCCTTCAACAAAATTCAACAGCCCTTTATGCTAAAAACTCTCAATAAACTAGGTATCAATGGACTGTATCTTAAAATAATAAGAGCTATTTATGACAAACCCACAGGTAATATCATACTGAATGGGGAAAACCTGGAAGCATTCCCTTTGAAAACTGGCACAAGAAAAGGATGCCCTCTCTTCCCACTCCTATTCAACATAGTATTGGAAGTTCTGGTTAGGGTCATTAAGCAACAGAAAGAAATAAAGCGTATTTGAATAGGAAGAGAGGATGTCAAATTGTTCCTGTTTGCAGATGACATAATTGTATATTTAGAAAACCCCATTTTCTCATCCCAAAATCTCCTTAAGCTGATAAGCAACTTCAGCAAAGTCTCAGGATATAAAATCAATGTGCAAAAATTGCAAGCATTCCTATAGATCAATAATAGACAAACAGAGAGCCAAATCATGAGTGAACTCCCATTCATAATTGCTACAAAGATAATAAAATACCTAGGAATACAACTAAACAAGGAAAGTGAAGGATCTCTGCAAGGAGAACTACAAACCACTGCTCAAGGAAACAAGAGAGGACACAAACAGATGGAAAAACATTTCATGCTCATGGTTAGAAAGAATCAATATCGTGAAAATGGCCATACTGACAAAGTAATTTATAGATTCAGTGCTATCCCCATCAAGCTATCAATGACTTTCTTCACAGAATTGGAAAACACCACCTTAAACTTTATATGGAACCAAAAAAGAGACCGCATAGCCAAGACAATTCTAAGCAAAAAAAAAAAAAAAAAAAAAAAAAAAAAAAAAAAAAAAAAAAAAAAAAAAAAAAAAAAAAAAAAAGAAAAAGAAAAGAAAAGAAAAGAAAAGAAAAACAAAGCTGGAAGCATCACGCTACCTAACTTCAAACTATGTTACAGGGCTACTGTAATCAAAACAGCATGATATTGCTACCAAAACAGAGATATAGACCAATGGAACAGAATAGAGGCCTCAGAAAGAAGGCCACACATCTACAACCACCTGATCATTGACAAACCGGACAAAAACAAGCAATGGGGAAAGGATTCCCTGTTTAAATAATGATGTTAGGAAAACGGGCTAGCCTTATGCAGAAAGCTGAAACTGGATCCCTTCCTTACACCTTATAAAAAATTAACTCCCGATGAATTAAAGATTTAAACATGAGGCCTAACAGTATAAAAACTCTAGAAGAAAACCTAGGCAATATCATTCAGGACATAGGCATGAGCAAGGACTTCATGACTAAAATGCCAAAAGCAATGGCAACAAAAGCCAAAATAGACAAATGGGATCTAATTAAACTGAAGAGCTTCTGTACAACAGAAGAAACTATCAATAGAGTGAACTGGCAACCAACAGAATGGGGAAAAAAATTGCAATATACCCATCTGACAAAGAACTAATATCCAGAATCTATGGAGAACTCAAACATATTTACAAGAAAAAAACAAACAAACACATCAAAAAGTGGGAGAAAATATGAACAGACACTTTTCAAAAAAGACATTTACGCAGCCAACAAAAATGTGTAAAACAGCACATTATCACTGGTCATTAGAGAAATGCAAATCAAAACCACATTGAGATACCACCTCACGTCAGTTAGAATGGTGATCATTATAAAATAAGGAGACAACAGATGCTGGAGAGGATGTGGAGAAATAGGAACAGTTTTACACTGTTGGTGGGAGTGTAAATTATTTCAACCATTGTGGAAGACAGTGTGGATCCTTAAGGATCTAGAAATAGAAATACCATTTGACCAGCAATCCCATTACTGAGCATATATGCAAAGGATTATAAATCATTCTATTATAAAGACACATGCACACCATGAACACATATGTTTATTGCAGCACTGTTCACAATAGCAAAGACTTGGAACCAACCCAAATGCCTATCAATGATAAACTGGATAATGAAAATGTAGAACATATACACCATGGAATATTATGCAGCCATAAGAAAAGATGAGTTCATGTCCTTTGCAGGGACGTGGATGAAACTGGAAACATCATTCTCAGAAAACTGACACAAGAACAGAAAAACAAACACCACATGTTCTCACTTATAAGTGGGTGCTGAGCAATGAAAACACATGGATATAGGGAGGGGAACACCACACACCGGGGCCTGGGGGATGGGGGGCTAGGGGAGAAATAGCAGGGGGTGAGGGAGTTGGGGAGGCATAGCATTAGGAGAATAACCTAATATAGATGACGGGCGATGGATGCAGCAAACCACCACTATGGCACATGTACACCTATGTAACAAACCTGCATGATCTGCATATGTACTCCAGAAGTATAATAAGTAAATTAAAAAAAAATAATTTCACCCATAATAAATTTGCAAATATCTTCCAATATCCTGTAACATTTCTATAACCATAGGATCAATGCCTTATTTTAAAGCATAATCCCTTATCCTGGGTACATTTGACATTAGAACTGGACAATCTTTGTTATAAATAGTTGTCCTGTGCGTTTGTTTACAGCACCTCTGGCCTTTACCCACTAGATGACAGTAGTGCCTCCCCCAACCCAAGCTGTTAACAACAAAATATGTCTCCAGAAATTGTCAAATGTCTCCTAGGGCACAAAATCCTCCCAGTTGACAATCACTGTTCTGAAGGCTGCATCTGTTAGTCGTTCAATGACAATGTGGGTAGTGATGAATCCATGTTTTTATTGTCATAAAGAAGAAATTCACATTGTCCTGAAGATAACCGAATCTTGAGATAGTCAAATTTGAAATTCACCAGTCTACAAAACATCTGCTAAAGAACCATACCTTGTACTGGAAGGGCATTTTTGTCTCTTCTTCTCTTTTCCCTTTTATTGCTTGTTTGCACACTTATCTTTTGTTTTTATTCCACATCTAGGCTGGTAGAGAGGGCCTATGTCATAGACATACTCTTACACAAATTTTGGCTTGAAATAATAAAATCTAGCTGTGAAAAAATGTAACTAATATTGGAGCTACTTATATAAAGGAAAGATGTGTAAGTAGAATCTAGAAATGCATGCATAATAGCTAAAAAAAGAAAGAAACTTAAAGAAGTAAATATGGTTATAGATTTGTTGATATTTTTATTTCATTAAAAATAAAAAATTACAGTTATTTCAGAAATTCTGAATTTGGCAGTATTGGCCTCTTTTTACTGTTACTCTTATCCCTATAATAGTAACACCTCAAGTTCAGTTTCATGTAAAAAACAACAGAATATTAAAATAAGCAGAGGAAAATGAAGAGAATCAATTTAATTAGAAAGTGTAAAGGTGAAAAAAAAAAAAAAGAAAGGCAAACAGGACAGAAGATGAGACAAAGAAGATGCAAAATGGAAATAAAGTAGTTGGGAAGATTTTTGAAACATATGGCATGTGTTTATTTTGATGTTTTTGTCCTCACTTTCCACTCTATTTTCTCCTTCAGTTCTGCTGCTTACCTGATCTCTGAATGCATTGTAGAGTAATTGGGCAAGTTTCATACTAGTTATCTTACTTATGCTCATAGCAATTTTGTGTTCAAGTCGATTTTCCATTTGCAGCTGAGTATTATAGGGCAGATGATGGACCAAATAAGCCAATAATTGTCTAAGATTCCCTGATGTTGTCTCCTATTTCTGAGCCTTCTATACAGAACCCATGCTATGGGGAAGGTGAAGGGACATAAAGTCTGAGGTGAAAATTTTATTGTAATACTTCTCTCTGTTTTAGTTAATCATCCGTATAACCTAATTTAAGGTCTCAAGAACTCTGGACTTGGATTCAGAAGTCTTGGTCCTTTAATTCTATTTCTGGGAATCTACACTAAAAATATGAAAAATAAAACAAGTCCTAGGAGTAAAGACAACCAAAGCAATATTATTTATAAAGGAACAGAATTAGAAGAAACCTACATTTTCAATCACAAGAAGTGGACAATCAAATGATGGTAGGCATATATCACGCAGCCATTAAAAATATTTATAGAGACATCTAAAATTAAGTCACAAAATGTTACCAGAATAAAGCAAGATATGTTCTACTACAGTATAATAAAAAGTGTATAATAAAAGCATTTATTTAAAATGAAATTACAAGTACAACAGCAACATTTGCTAGGTAATGATACAGTTGGTTACCCTTTCTCCTTTCAACTTTTCTATATTTTCAAGATTTTAAAAATAAAACCAACTCAAAATAAAAGTAGTTAAATAAAATATTAATGATCAGCAAAGAAAAATAATTCTGAGTTTAGAAGAGTACCAATTGCAGGAAAAAGTATGTAAAACCTTTACAAACTTTTACATTTGAGCAAGATGAAGGAGGGACAACAAGAATTGTGTAGAAATAAAGATATGTACAAATATTTAAAATGCAGTTAATGGGTCTGAGAAGGATGATGGGTTAGTTGGGAAAGAGGATAAAAACAAGTGTGTTTTTCAGAGGAAAAAAATATTCTTTATCCAAACATATTTCTACATTACTCAAATTTAATGTTCTACTACTAGATATTGAATATTTTATTATCTGGGCAGACACAGAAGACGATATTCTAAAAGAGATACAAAAATGTTTTATTTTTCTTTCTCTCCTTCGCTAAGTTTAGCTATTTCTGTTGACCTCAACTCTGGATAGAATCACATTGCAAGGAAGATATTAAGATTTCATAAATGAAGATTAAATAAATACATATTCATAAAGTTTTTAGAAAATTATCTGGCACAGAGTAAGCATTATTAAAGCCTTTGTTACATAAATAGTTTACTTTTGAGTAACCTAACATATTGCATAAAACATCCTCAAAAATCAGCTCCTTAGGACTAAGTACCAGAAAGTAATTTGTAAACATTATACTTTGCCTAATGTCTTAGAACAACCACAGAAATTAAAAAGATAAACAGCAAATTAGTTTTTAAATTTTTCTTTCATTAGCTCAGAAAAATAAAAATGAGTATATTCCAATTTGTATTTTTTAAAATGAACAGACACACTATCTTTAAAGCTGCTGTAAATTACCAGCTTAATAATGACAAAGATGTGTGTAGCTATTCATTCTTCTGTTCAGTAAAAAATATATAGTTACCATGGCAACTAACAAATCTCATAGTATGTATGCTACCTCTATGATCACTTTTTATAATAAAGACATGAGTAATATATCATCTGAATTCTGGTATTAAATGTGTTGAAATGCCTTCAAACATACACACTGCTGATATATATATTTACTATGTTTGATTCCCTTAGCTCTGACATCACTATACCTTCCATTTTAACACTTTTGCATTTAACTATAGTCTGACTATATAATCATGTGTATTAAATCTGAAAATTGGAAAAGTAGAATCAATATCTCAGATTTCTCAATGACTGACAATTGACTTACCCTGATATCTACAGAAATATGTAAAACGTAATTTTTCCCTCAAGAATTTAAAATTGAGTTCCAATTTTTATGTAAAAACAACTTTTTATGAGAAAAGATACAGTTTATATTTTTTAAAAATAAAGATAAACAATAACAGTTTGTATTAGAAATTGACCAAGATAATGTCTTCAAGTCTTTTATGCCCCTCTTATATTTAAGGCAAGTTCCATTTACGAAACACCTTAAGCAATATAGAAGTGCAACATTTATTCACAGGTTTTTTTTTTTTTAGACAAAATGGTGTGCGTCAAGCCCCAGTGAGGTGAAAAAAAAATGGTGTGCACCCCTCTGGTGAACTTGTGCCTTAGAAAATCTTAGCAACAGAAACCCATGTCCCACTAGTTTATTAAGCTGGAGGTTAGATGGAGCATTGATTCATGTTTTGTCATGTCTCCTTGGCTTACTGTGGAAAAACTCAAGGGAAGTTTATTCTGTCTGAAAAATCTTACCAGGTATATAAGAAGGCTTAGATCCCCAGGATTGTTCATAGGACCCTTTTAGTAAGAGTCTAACTTAACTGAAATATGATTAACTTTCTTCCTTTCTTCCCCAAAGAATTAAGCAGGAACTACAAAAAGGAAAATAAAAATTTCACAAACTGTAAGACGATTTTAATCATTATAGATGCCCAATGGTTTTAAATTGTGCCACTTTTTTGTTTAATATTTTACTTTTCTATGAAAAAGGAAGGACTTTATTGCATTTAATTTTTAAAGTTACTGTTACAACAATTTAATGACATACCTCAAATGAATCATGTATATATACACTTCATTGTTGCAAAACCAAAGTCAGGAATCAGTAAGAACAAGAAAATACTTATCATGTCAAATTTTCCAGTTGTCTTCAATGCCAATTTACTGTAATGCCTATTTACTCACTTTGCACCTGGAAAAAGGGTCCCTTTTATTGTTTTGCTTACTGCACTCTCTCTGTGTGTATGTGTGTGTGTGTGTGTGTGTGTGTGTGTGTAAAGTGAGAGACAAAAATGTGTCACCTTTAAGAACTTGTCAAATTTGCAACATTCTGTATTTAATCAGTGTTTTCTTTCACAAATACAAAACTTTTAGGGAAAAAGAAAACTGACGCCAAAAGTATAGAAAGCCCTTCTTCTCTGGCAGCCTTTTTTTCCTCCAGAAATTCCGTAAATTTATTTATTTATTGAATTTATCTGACAATTTGGAGTTTGCCTAGTGCTTTCATAGACATAATTTTATGTGATCTTTACAATATTTACAGGGTTAATATTATTCCTTTTTTTATTTCTGTTTACCAAGACTTAAAGAGGTTACACTAAGGAGAGGGAGAAAGAGAGAGAGAGGAACAAGAGATGGTGGGCAAAGATTGCAGAGGGAGTAATAAAGTAAAAAAGAAGAAAGGTGAATGAAATGAGACAGAAAAATAGTTCACAAACTTTAATCAGGTGGGTGGAGACCAACAGTTAACAGTTATGAGGCATGATAGAGGTGTCTGTGCAAGAGGAAGCAGAGAAAGAAACTAGGTGCCTAGTGGACTTGAGTATAGGAGAACCTAGAAACAGCCGTCAAGCGGAGAAATTTAAGAGTTGGAATAAAAAATGAAGAGGAACAGGGGCAAGAGGTACAGTTGAGGAAAGGGAAAGTCTAGACCTATGATGCCAGTAAAGTAGCCAATAGCTCCAAGTCACTACTGAGCACTTAAATTGACACTTGTCTGAATGGAGATATGCTGTAAGTATAAAATACACATTATGTTTGAAACAATAAAAAATGCAAAGTATCTTATTAATAATTTTAAAATATTTGATTATGTGTTAAAATGATGGTATTTTGAACATACTGGATTATGTAAAATATATTATTAAATTAATTTTATCTTATTTCTATTTGTTTCTATGCGTCTATTAAAAATTTTAAACAGGGCCGGGCGCGGTGGCTCACGCTTGTAATCCCAGCACTTTGTGGATCACAAGGTCAACAGATTGAGACCATCCTGGCCAACATGGTGAAACCCTGTCTGTACTCAAAAAATAAAAAAATTAGCTGGGCATGGTGGCGTGCACCTGTAGTCCCAGCTACTCGGGAGGCTGACACAGGAGAATTGCTTGAACCAGGGAGGCAGAGGTTGCGGTGAGCCGAGATCGTGCCACTGCACTCCAGCCTGGTGCCTGGTAACAGAGCGAGACTCTGTCTCAAAAAAAAAAAAAAAAATTTTTTTTTTAAACAATATGTGTGCCTTATATTTTTGGCTTTTATTGTATTTCCGCAGGATAAATTGTTCTAAGTCAGAGAGGTAGACAAACTATAGCTTGAGGGCCAATTTCAACCTGTCATTTGTTTTTTAAATAATGTTTATTAGAACAAAGCTATCTAATTCGTTTAAGTGCTTCCTGTGGCTGTAAATGGGCACAGTTGAGTAGTTGTGTCAGAGACTGTATGGTCTGCAAAGCCTAAAATATTTACTATCTGGCCTTTTACAGAAAGTTTATCAATCCCTGGTGTAAACCAAGTGGAGGAAGAAAACAGCCAGAAGATCTCAAAAAGCAAACCAATCTATTTCCAAATACTATACAGTAACAGTAAAAAAGAAAGCTCTTGGAAGTTAGAAAAGTTTCCCTAAACCCCACTTCATTTTAGAAGTTTGGCAAGATTAATTTTATATAATTTGTAACACATACAAATCTAGGTCAAATCTCATACAAAAATATTATATAAAGAAAGATAATAAAGAGCAGAATAATATCCCACATCAGAAAGACAAACTCACAAAAGAGAATCAACCTGAAACTAATCTTTGAAAATGAACTAAAAGACAAGGAAAATGATCTAATACTAATGGAAAACCATAAATCAGTCTTAGAAATGTTCAGAAATGTATGAATGAACTCCAGAAATTGGAAATAAAAGAAAAAAAATCACCTTTAAAATAAAGACTGAACTAGGAATAGCACAAGAATAATTAAATACAACTGATAGTGTGTCTTAAAAGACATAGAAAATGAAAAATAAAAAAATAAATAGAAATAAAAGAAAGAAGGGACAGTAATAAATATTGATTAAGTGAAAATCCAAAAAAAGAAGTGTATAAGGTGACTCTTGTATAGTCTGACAGTCTCAAGTCTAAGCTGCAGACTTATGAAACAAATTGGTAACAAATATTCCTTCACTAGTCATTTGACTAGTGAAGACCTGAGATTAAAATTCCCTACTCTCTTTCTGAATTTTCATACTTATACAGGCTAATGTAATAGAAATGGGCCTTTGAAAGAATTCAAGACTATTGGAGCACATGCAGCCTTTTCACACAAAAAGGTACTGTGGAATATCAAACTCAGAAACAGTGAGTAGAATAGTGGATCTCAGAGGCTGGGAAGTGGGGAAATAGAGAGATGCTGTTTAAAGGATACAAAGTTTCAGTTAGACAGGAAGAATAAGTTTTTGAGATCTATGGCATGGTGTGGTGCCTGTAATTAATAGTAGTTAATAGTTTAAATATTGCTAAGAGAATGAATTTCCAATGATAAATGGGGAGATTAATATGTTAATTAGCATAATTTAATGATTCTGCATTGTACATATATATTAAAACATATTGCACCCTATAAATATATACAATTATGATTTTTCAATTAAAGATATTTATGTATAATGCTAGTAAGATACCAAAGATAGGCTAGAAGGAAAGTCTTTGCAGTGAAAAGATCTGCTTGTCTTAGTATGCCAAGGACGAACTATCATGAGTGCCTCATTTTTCCTCCTCTTCTACTTTCAGAAAACAAAGCACTCCACTTGTTATTTAGCAGGAGAGTATAGGAGAGCATAAAATATGTTATGCCAGAAACCAGAAGAGGAAGTGAAAATTTGGATAAGGGATAGCAAAAGTGTCTAACAGTTTAAAGTGTTATGAGGAAGGGGAACAAGGAAGAGAAGAAAACAAGAGAAAAGCCCCAAAGGACACACTTACGGAGAAGGAACACAAGAGTTCAGAGAGAACTGTTCCATACTCTGTGGCTTGAGGCACAGGGCTAAATCTAATAAAATAAATATTCTATGATGACCTTCCTACTTTTCTAGAGTCTATTTGGCTTATATGACTAAAATCTGAAATGAAGAATGATGAAAACTTTTTTTGGGCTCTTTGGGTATGCTTGACCAACTAACAGTGAGAACACATTCTTTTTTTTTTTCTTTTCAGATAGTGGCAAAGAACGATAATAATATCCCCAGTAGTCATTCCTTATTCTTAATAACAAAATACTTTGTAAGATAAATAAAGTTTTAACAGGGCACACTGCTGTCCAGGATAAGATGATATTTTCCTGCCTCCTTTGCAGCAAGCAATGGCCATGTAACTAATTCTATCCCATGAGATGTGAACAAAGAAACATGTGACTTCTTAGCTGTGTCCTTAAAAGAAGCTTCTTGCCCCCCACTTCATACTTCATCCTTGCTACAGACTTACGCACAGAGCAGGTAGGATTTAAGAAAGTGACAGAGTAGTAAGATAAACGATCTGTGGAGTCATTCTACATCACTCAACCACCTGCCAGGTCGAACTTTTCAGTGAGGGATTAATAACACTCTCTTTTGTAAAAGCTACTATTATTTTGGCCTCTATTGAAGCTGCTGAAAGCATATCCTCTCTCATATACTGCTGACCTTTACATGGTTAAGGCCTAGCACGTGGGCTATAAGAGATTATTGAATGGTAGCAGGAGCCAGTTACACCTGATTCAAACTACACTGCAACACTGAACCAAACGCCACCTCACCAGGGCAGCCAACTCTTAGCAGAAGAATGGGAAAGAATGAAATTTAACTCAGCACCAGTAATAAGGGTGCATGAAATAAGCTCACAGTGGGAAAAAGACATTGTAGAGAAAATTGTGATCTTAGAACTGTCTGGACCTGCTTAGAATCTATGGTATAGAAACAGATTATTTAACTGAAGAGTAGTTGGTATGCTAAATGAAGTTGAGATCAACACTAAGGGCATTTTCACACCCCATGAATAAAATAGATCCGTCTGTGCCTCTATCCAGTAGCATTCAAGAAGAGGTGGAGCCCTCTGTCTTTGGGAGAGAAACCTGAATTTGGACTTAAAGTCATGGTAAGAATTTGTCTCATCTCATAAGAATGGAGTCGTATGGGATTGGGGGTGCCGTTTTTGTGGGTAGTATCAGTTTAGACACTCATGTTGTCTTTACAATTGTAGGTCATGGAACAGGAGTAGCACTTCTTATGAAAGGACTTGAAGGTTGTTGTAGGGAGTAAGTAAAACAGACTAGTTTTTTCTTACAGGTCTCATCCCTGGCTATTTCCTGGAGCCTGGTGCCTTCTCAAGCTAGGGTTTGGGAAGAGAGACTTTTAAACTATATCTTAAAGCAGAAAAAATAGAAATTCTTCTGCCATAATTCAGTATAGGAAGTATACTGATAGGAGATGAAATAAAAAAATATGAAACATATGATTGTCAAATATTGCAAATTGATGCAATAGTGCTATAAAGACAGCAAAGACCGCTGTTAAACTCCTCATAGATCATTCTTCAGTCCCTATCCAGCAGTGGAAACTGACAGAGCATATATTGACTGCTAGTCAAGCCAAGGTCCGTACTCAAAGAATGGCAAAAGACCATGGAAGAGGGAGAGAGGGGCAAGGAGAGCACAAGAAAAAGCACTGTGGGAATGGGTTGAACTTATTTGACATATTTTCAGACAATGTTGATTGTTCTCTTTTGAATGCAATCTCATTTTTCAATGTTTCTTAAAAATGAAACATTTGTAGTTGAATATAAAATTTGAACTCTAAACAGTACAGAACACAGCACACTATCAATTCTTATAATCTGAATACTCTACTTTGAATAGAATATTACAGTGTTAGAGTCAGAAAAATATTTTAGGGAAAATAAAACATCCAATTCAACCTTTACTCTTACAATCCTCCTTTTAGTGGTTAATGTATGGAGCGCCAGACTCAAGCAACTTGCACAAAGCCTGGTAGCTATGTAACAACAGAGTGGAAATAAGAATTCAGGTTCCCAAATTACATAACCGTTGCCTTAATTAATGCTGAGATTATGTTTGTTTCTTCCAAAATTGCAGGACTTATATATAGTTTATGATTTACTAAAATTCCTTTTTTTATATTATTTAGCCAATGAAGCATAAAGGCAATAACTAACAGGAGTTACTTGGCAAATGGTGGTACAATTGAAAATGTACCCCCTCTAATGGAAAGACATAAAATCAGTATTAGAAATGCTCAGAAATGTATGAATGAATTCCAAACATAATTAGATATAAAAGGAAAAAAAAGCCTTTAAAATAAAGACTGAACTAGAAAGAACACAAGAATAATTAAATACAACTGATAGTGTGCCTTAAAATACATAGAAAGCACAAAACAAAAAAGTTTAAAACTTTAAAAAATAGAAAGAGATATAGGAAGGATTCAAGAGACAGTAATAATTTATTGTACCATTAATTTTCAGTTGTACCACCATTTGCCAAGTACCTGATGTTAGATATTGGCTTTATGTTTACTTAAATAAAAACTGTACTTTTAGAGCAAAAATCAAGCGATTATAACAAATACTGACTCCTCTGTCTTTACAAAGCTTTACCAATGCTTTTACAATATAAAGTAACACTTGCAATAGATATATGTATTTACATTCATAAGTTAGTCAAAGACTGAACAGCATTGTATTTGGTGACATTCCTGTGACAGCAAAGATGTCTCTGTCACTGTCTAGAACTTTAGAAAAAACACCAGGGTCCAAAGTCTATTCTTACCAATCTATATACATGCATAACATTTTAAACTCATGGTCTCCAGTTCATAAAGAACATTCACATATATCAACCCAATCTTCATCAGAACTCGTATCATTAGCCTCTTTTTCTATACAAAAAATTAATAGTATCATGTTTATATAGTCAGTTAACTGTGAACTAAAACTAATTTCTCTGATTCCAAATAAACTCTCACACTTCTAAAAAAGTTAAAGGCTATTGTAAAATCTATAAAATACAGAATCAATGAAAAAGCAATGTAATGAAAAATGAAATAACCCCGGTTCATCTTTTGCAAGTCTCAAAACAGTGCTATTTTTGCCTCAGTTCTTTCTCTTTGTGTCTATATACCTTGTAGACATATTTGAAAGGTCTTATATATTTTTTCTAATCTAGTTCTAATTTCCCCTCAAAGGTAACTACTATTTTAAATTTAGTGCTTGTCATCAGCAGGCATATTTTTATACCTTTACATTTAGTAATTTTAAAACACAAATCACATAAATATATGTTTTTAAAATGTATACATATGGTATCCTACCACTCTATATTATTATAATTCATCCAAGTAAGATTTTTCCCATTTACACAGCATAAATTTATTGATTTTACATGCTTCATAATATTCATTTGAGTAAATTTATTTATCCTTCTATTAGTGTAAATTTAGATGTTGACAATTTTCACTATTAAAAATTGGCTACAAAAGAATACTCTTCTATATGATCTGAAGCCATTTCTTTATGTTACGTTTATATATCGAGTTTTAAACTTTCTGAATTGTAAGGTATAGGCTATCTCAATTTCTCTAGAAATGGCCAAATTGTTCTCTCATTTGGCTTTACCAACTAGCACTAGCACTCAATTACCATATTATTATTTTTTACTTTTTGAGACGGAGTGTCACTCTGTTGCCCAGGCTGGAATGTAGTGGCGCAATCTTGGCTCACTGCAGACTGCAGCCTCTGCCTCACAGGTTCAAGTGATTCTTGCTCCTCAGCCTCCCAAAAAGCTGGGGTTACAGGCATGCACCACCACTCCCAGCTAATTTTTATATTTTCAGTAGAGATGGGGTTTTACAATGTTGGCCAGGCTGGTCTTGAACTCCCGACCTCAGGTGATTCACCTGCCTTGGTATCCCAAAGTGCTGGAATTATAGGCATGAACCACCATGCCAGGCCTCATATTACGTTTTTTATGCCATCACTTAAACATAATTCAAAGAAGTACATTATTCTGTTTTAACACTCTATGACACTATATGAACTTTTAAATACTCCTTACAAATCAGTGCTTACTTCTTAATTTGCAGATCAGATAATGAGGGTAAATTAAGGCGAGTATAAGAATTTACAAAATATCTGGGTTTCACATCTATTGAAAAGGCACATACATCTAGAATATTTTCTGGGTATATTGGAATGGAAATGAAACCCAATCTTCTTCCTTGTTATAGTTATTTTTATTACTTCTTGTCATTTAGTAGTGTTGTGCATTTTTGCACAATGTAAGGTAATTCAAAAATAGAATATGAAATGAAAGTATGTACATTGCATACAAATCTATGTAAAATTCCTATATATTAAAGCATCGAGAAATTATTAAAACATATTTGCATCTAAGCTGTGCTTAATATCCAACTCTGTAACTGAAAGCAAAGTTAGTAAAAATTTTATTTTCATATATAAAGCATAATTGTAAATTTTTCCTCCCATGTTTCTCTCTTTTTTATGATATGTTTTTCAAAATGAGTACTTGAGGAATAAAGATATAGACCACATAGGCATTTCTCTTCGCTTAGAAGAGACACATTTAGGAAATGAGAAAGAAATGAACCAAAATAAGGAGTTTTCACAAGTGCTCTGAATAAAGCATAGGATGCTTCAGCATGCATAGCTAGCAAATGCTATCACATTAACTCAATATTCTAGATGAGTTTTATCCTAAACAATTTCTTCTACCCTACCTTCCTAACTGCTGAAAGATCTGTATACATAATATTCTCTTTATTATCTATTCTATTCAGATATCATCTTTCGAGTATCTTGAAATGATTGTAATAGCAAATGGCTGAATTTTTTAAAAGCTAAATCAGTGATAGCTTTGATACTGTGCCATCATTATGTTAGAGACATTATAGAGACTGATGTATAACTCAGATGTTTAGAACATAGAAATATTGCTTTTCATTATTGCCTTTCTATCAATTTAATATAATTGTTTATTCAAGAAAGCACATCATAGTATGTTTATCTCTGCTGTATATTGTTTTAGATGACTTTGCCCTTATGTTTTGCCAAAAAATTTCTTCTTCACTAGTAACACAGAGGAAGATATTGTGACTCTTACCACCTCAATATCATCCATGATATTGGTTACTGTTCCCTGTTCTTTGTTTTATTATCAAACCACAAGGGAAATACTAATCTGTTCTTCTCTATTTATAGCACAGATGTTATTTCTCCCAGTTCAGGTGTGAAAAATTATTATTACAATCCTTTTTTTAAGTTTATTTAAGTACTGGGATACAAGCGCAAATTTTGCAGGATTGTTACATAGATATACACATGCCATGGTGGTTTGCTGACTCCATCCTTCCCTCATCTGTATTAGGCATTTCTCCTAATGTTATCCCTCTCCAATCTTCCCAACCCCTGCAATCCCTTCCCTAGCCCCCAACTCCCCAACAGACTCCAGTGTGTAATGTTTCCCTCCCTGTGTCCATGTGTTCTCATTTTTCAACACCCACCGACGAATGAGAACATGCGGTGGTTTTCTGTTCTTGTGTCAGTTAGCTGAGAAAGATGGTTTCCAGATTCATCCATGTCCCTGCAAAGAACATGAACTCACCCTTTTTTATGGCTGCATAGTATTCCATGGTGTATATGTACCACATTTTCTTTATCCAGTCTATCTCTGATGGGCATTTGGGTTGGTTCAAGTCTTTGCTGTTGTAAGCAGTGCTGCAGTAAACATACGTGTGCATGTGTCTTTATAATCAAATGATTTATAATCTTTTGGGTATATATGCAGTAATGGGATTGCTGGGTCAAATGGAATTTCTGTTTCTAGGTCCTTGAGGAATCGCTGCACTGTCTTCCACAATGGTTGAACTAATTTTCACTCCCACCAACAGTGTAAAAGTGTTCCTATTTCTCTACATCCTCTCCAGCATCTGTTGTCTCCAGATTTTTTAATGATTGCCATTCTATCTCATGTGAAATGGTACCTCAATGTGGTTTTGATTTGCATTTCTCTAATGACCAGCGATGATGAGCTTTATCGTCTGTTTGTTGGCCACATAAATGTCTTCTTTTGAAAAGTGTCTGTTCATACTTTCACCCACTTTTTGATGGGGTTGTTTGTTTTTTCTTGTAAATTTGTTTAAGTCCTTTGTAGATTCTGGATATTAGTCCTTTGTCAGATGGGTAGCTTGCGAACATTTTTTCCCATTCTGTTGGTTGCCAGTTCACTCTAATGATTGTTTCTTTTGCTGTGCAGAAGCTCTTAAGTTTAATTCAATCCCATTTGCCTATTACTGCTTTTGTTGCCATTGCTTTTGGTGTTTTAGTCATGAAGTCCTTACCTATGCCTATGTCCTGAATGGTATTGTCTAGGCTTTCTTCTAGGGTTCTTGTGGTGTTAGCTCTTATGTTTAAATCTTTAATCCATCTGGAGTTAATTTTTGTATAAGGTGTAAGGAAAGTTTCCAGTTACAGCTTTCTGCACGTGGCTAGTCAGTTTAACCAACACCAATTATTAAACAGGGAATCTTTTCCCCATTGTTTGTTTTTGTCCAGTTTGTCAAAGATCAGATGGTCGTAGATGTGTGGCATTACTTCCAGGGCCTCTGTTCTGTTCCATCGGTGCTCTACATGTTCAGAGAAACTTCTCTAGTAACAAACTATAGAAATTATCCCTGAAAGTATAGTCTTTATTACAATCTTAAATAATATCATAACAAGAAAGAGAGTTAAATCACTTGAAAACATTGAAAAATGCAATAGTTTGTCATGTAAATTAGAAATAAAGAAACTCCAAACTGGTAAATACCTATGCAATAAATATACAAAGAGGTGCATAGTATCTTCAGGTGTTCTTCATAGAAATAGAATCTTTTCTGAAATACTTTGAGGACTGGATGAAATTTTATATTCATTTTTCTGAATTAAACAATAATTTTAATATAAATATATCAAAGTTTAAAAGTTTTCTTATTTTAAATTTTCTACATTTATTTTATTTCCTACTGTGTTAAATGATTTTAATTACCAACATTAAACAATATTCAATAATTGCTTGAGTTAAAATTTTCACATTTCCACAATTAAGTAGAAAGTATGTGGAGAGTACATCTCTTTCACTCATATGTCTGTCGTTATAAATATTTTTAACTTTTGGCATAGACTGTTAAATGAACAACGGACTTTGTAAGTAGCTAACTTCACAAGGCAGGCAAATTACTAAAAATGACAATTTACAAGTCATCTCATTTGAAAAACTATTCCAATATTTACTGTATGGTAGTTTACCAATTATTTGTAATTTTAGAAGTGTTAAATAAGATTTTGAGAACCAACAATAGTAGCCCTGGCTGTCACTGCCAGTGTATTTTAGGAAAATGATGTAATATCTTTATTTTTAAAAGTATGCAACCAAGAGTTGCTGTGATGATGGTACCATCTGGCTGTGGCCAGTATAAGATACTATATGACCAAAGCCTTCACTACTGTTGCCTTTCTACTCTCCCAAAGAGAAAGGAAAATCAGACAAATGATGTGCTATCATTTATTCTTAAAATTTAATCCTGAAGTAGGTCATTCCATTTCTGAAGTTCTTTTATGACGTGGACATATATATCTTTATAACTACAGAGATTTCTGACTTAATGATTATTTGACTTAGGATTTTTTAACTTTACAATGGTGCCAAAAAGATACACATTCAATACATACATTCCTCAACTTACAATGAGGTTACATCTTGATAAACCTATCATAAATTGGAAATAACATTAAGTCTAAAACGCATTTTCTTTTTTTTTTTTTTTTTTGAGACAGAGTCTTGCTCTGTCACCCAGACTGGTGTGCGGTGGTACGATCTCAGGTCACTGAAAACTCTGCCTCCTGGGTCCAAGCAATTTTCCTGCCTCAGCCTCCCGAGTAGCCAGGATTATAGGGGCCCCCTACCACACCTGGCTAATTTTTGTATTTTTAGTAGAGATGGAGCTTCATCATGTTAGTTAGGCTGGTCTCGAACGCCTG
Source organism: Alouatta palliata (assembly GCA_004027835.1). Lineage (NCBI taxonomy): Eukaryota > Metazoa > Chordata > Mammalia > Primates > Atelidae > Alouatta > Alouatta palliata. Next base: position 47,590 of record PVKV010009020.1, read on the forward strand.
ACCTCGTGATCTACCCTCCTTGGCCTCCCAGAGTGCTGGGATTACAGACATGAGCCACCACACCCAGCCCTAAAATGCATTTTCAACTTGCTATGCTTTTGATTTACGATGGGCTTATAAGGATATAACCCCATTCTAAGTTGGGGAGCATCTATATCTTATTTACTCTTTTTTTCCCTAGGCCTTGAATACTCACCTAAGAAAAGTCCCTTTCCTCTTTCTCTTTAGCCTTCCCTTCTATTGCTGCTGCTACTGATGATGATAATGATAATGCTTTATCTTCTTTTTCTCCTTGCTCAAACAAATCTAATGTAGTCTGATAATGCATAAGCCTTCTAGTGTCAAGGAAATGGAAACCCAAAGTGTTTTTCTAAATGAAACAAAATAGAGAACCAGTGCCATTGACTTCTGTCACCTTGGCTATCCCCAGAATTCTCTTTTGTATGCCTCAGGTATCTCTCTTGTCCTTGCTGTCATTCATTCTCCTTCCTACCACTCAGTAAACATTTCTTAAGCCCTATGCACTAACATTGAGTTACTCAGTGACAATATCAGAATGATTAAGCTAAAATTCCTGATCAAAAAATAGAAACTCATTTTCAGTGTGACTAATTTTCAATCTTGCTAACAATAATATTACTTTGTTTTATTACTTTTTCAGAACAAATAAGGTTTACTGAAGTTATATCATGGGTTAAATAGGTTGTGTGATAGCTGGCACTTGTTTACATTATTTATATAACATTTTTTTTACGGGAAAAAATAGTCTGAATCTCAATTCACTGCTTAAAAACATGGTTGTGAACACTTTCCATCTATAATGCAGCCTGCCTGTAATATCTTGAACTTTAAATTGCACTATTTTCTCAGAAGGATTCAAATATCTGCATATATAATATCACTGGGTCTTGTTTGTTTATACTCAGTCTTCGTTTCACAAATGATTTAAAACAGATTAAACATGTAACAAAATAATAATGCAACATAAACAAGGAAAAGAAGTAGGGCTACTGGGAAAAAAAAATTGTAAATGAAAGCAGAAGTCCAAGCCTGGAGCTGAGTGTGACCAGCCAAGTCAGTCCATATGTGTAAGTATGAGTGCCTATTGAGCTGCCATAGGTGACCATGCACTGGGCATTATCACTAAAGGTTTCATTTTAAAGACTCTTTTTGAGTTGATGCTTGAAAGTTAGTGAATATGTAGGCTGTGGAAATTCGATGAGTAAGTGTAAAGGTTGGCATCCTTTTGGGAAAACTTTGAAGCCTTTTAAAAATATTTCCTTAAACGTAGAAAAATCACACTTCTACCTAGAAGTGAATTTCAGAGTGATGTATTAAAGAATTCAGAAATTCGTCTCAACAAACCACTTAGGATTCTCTCTGACATAATGTAGTGGCTACTTTGGTCCACAAATTTTACCACAGAAAGGTGACTAAAATGATTGGAGGTTGGAAGATTTTAAAAAAACATATTTACTTGTAGCCAATACAAATTAATAATAATAATACAACTTATAAAAGTATTATGAAACGTCCAAATTGGGGTAACATATTGCCCTGTTGAACACGTCAGAAAAAAATAATAATTTCTGAAGAGTCACTGACTAGTCCAAAAGGTAGACTGTTATGTGAAATTACTGAAACTAAAGTGCATGCTTTTAAGTAGTATTCTGCAAAAATATGGTTCCATGTTTTTAATAGTTTGTCATTCTTTCCATCAAAGATAGTGGGAACAGCTGCTTTTTTTATGTCTCTTTTAGTGAATGACAATGCAGTCATATCATCAATAAATAAGATAATATCATTTAGTCTTAAAATATTTCTCGTCATTTAGATATGAGACATTTTATTATTTTCATTTTACAAAAACAAAATTGAAGTGGTAAAGGAAAAGAAGAGTTTAGTGGAAGTTAAGCCAAGAGCTAAAGGTGTAGTGCTAGGCACAGACACTTCGTACTTGCTCGCTAGTTGATTTTTTAATATCTATATGTATAATAATTGAATCAAAATGGGTAATAGCTTTAAATAACTCTACTTTCTCATATAGATGGTCACAAATCTCATCGTGATGGAAATTTAGAATATTGGTCTATTCTATTTCCATGACTATACAAGTATAGCAGTCACTGAATCCTAAATAACAGTCAGTTAGAAAGCCTTAATGAATTTTCAGTGTTAAATCAAAGACATTAAGTTTCTAAATTGAGTCATGTATGTACACATTACTTCCCTTGGCCTTTTGTAAGAATTTGTTGCCTACTTAGAAAATGAACTTTGCTAGTGCACATAATGTTTCTTAGCTTTTAAAATATATTTCATATTGTGGTAAATAAGGACATTTAATACAATCATACTTCAGAAATGTGCCTCCAAGATTACCTTGAAAAATAGTTTTAATTAATTTCTAAATGTTTTACTTTTACCCTTAATATAACAGGGCTTATTTTAAAATATGATGGCCATGTAAAATATAATAAAATCCTAAGTATATGTTGAAATGCCTGTCTTAATTCCTTCCTTTTTTCTTTTCCCCCAAGAAACCTACAAAATTAAAAATCAATTATACTTATGAAAAAATAAAACAGTTCCTGTTGAAATTATAGAACCCTACGTAAACAACAATCAAAAAAGGTGCAATTAGAATATTTAATAATTTTAACTTTTCATTGTATTGAAATAAAATCTATTTAGTATGTGTTTCTGAATAATCTATGTAAATGTGTTCGAACAAAACAATCATTTGGGACTAAAGAAAATATTAAAGATCAGTATTTTAAAAACATAAACAGCTTGTTTCTTTTTCAAATTTTCATGCAAAAATGGTGCAAACACAAATATTTCCACTGGAAGTGGTTTGTAGAATATAGACAATACTGTATTGGAGCTGGATATTTGTGTTAAGATATTTAACATATATAGAGCTACTATTATATTCTTAACACTGAAACAGTGGTTTTCGGTTTGGGGATAAGAAGATATTGAAGTAGTTTAGAATGTAGGGTATACTTTTAAAGAAACTAAAATCTAACTTTCTATTAGCAACCCTCTATCAACGGATACTCAACTTTTAAAAATAGTTTTTAAGAAAACACAATCCCTCCCGAAGTAAAGGAGAAACCAAGAAGAGTTCGAACACAAAAAGATTTAGGAGGTGTTCTGAACAGTTAATAAATATTATGATCTGACTGAGATGTGATTAAAACCAAGTGTAGGAAGTGTCTATGTTCAATGAAGCGGTGGTTGTCACATTGCCGTTTCTGCCACAAAAATGTTATTTCACCCTTGAAAACAACTCTCTTCATTAGTAAAGGTATAATTCAGCTACTTGGATATGGTTATGCAACTCTTTAATACTAAAAGCAGAATCACAGTTCCTGTTTTTCTTTTCCTTGAAAGGAGGTGAAAATCTGACAGCTTAAAATGAAGCAAAAACCCAAGATTAAAACAGACACCATTTTGTGCCCACTCAGTCTTCTTTCCAGGGTCATACATGTGTAAGTAGCTGTTTGTTTATAGTCGAGACCTTCTGTGGGTAAATCTGGCAGGATATCAAAGACATTTAGCATAGATATTTCATTTTCAATTCATGTGTCTATTTTTTTCCCTGTTGATGAACCAAATATAACACATGCAGATGATTTTTAGGAATTTATTTTAAATCGTGTTTCTTTTTTCTTTTTCTGAATGTTCACAGTAGCTGGGAGACAAGTGTTTGCTTACCACTCTCCCCCCAACACGGCATTGAATGGTTGGGTGGAACTGAATGCGGGATTGCATAATGTGCTTCCCTTCTTTAATATCTCCATATTTAATCCAGGGATTAATCATATATCTACCAATCTATTAACCATCTATAATCTATTCATCTGTTAATCATCTATAATTTATCAATCCATATTTCATGGCATAGTGTTTAAAAATATGGTCTTTGGACTCAGTTAAATCTGAGTTTGAAGTCAAGATTCATCTCTTATTAGCTAAGGGGCTTAGGCAAATTACTTAACCTCTCTAAAACTAATTGGCTTATCAATTAAAACAAAGCATAATTAAAAACTACGTATGTAAAATAAAACCCCTGTAACATACAATAAAATTTTTCTGTCTAATAAGAGAGCTTAATATCTTAAGCTAATTTCATTTAAGATATTATGAAGATTAAATGAGATAATCGAAGCAAAGTGCCCAGCACATTAATTGACATATAGTAAATGTTCAATAAATGTTAAGTATTTTGCTTTTTTTTAATGAAAACAATAATCATTTTCAAAATAATGGGTCTTTATTTTTACTGAAAACAATCATTTTCAAAATAATACATCATAAATTTGAAGGAAAGATCATTTCAATATTTTAGTTTAATATACGGTAATATTTTGTTCGTTTATGAAAAACTCATGACTTCAGTTAATTATAGGTAATATTGAGAATAAAATTTGTCTTTCAGAAAGTCATTCAGCTTTCCATTTCTGATATCTCCATACCAATGATATGGTTTCTCTCTTTTCCCAATCAGAATAACATTTTTTTTCTAGTGTTCCTTTTTTCAGTAGCAAAATATTTGCATTTATATCTTAATGTTATCTCCCTGTGATAATTTTTGGTGTTTTTGTTTGTTTTGAAATGCTGTCTTGATCTGGTTTGAGGCCCTGGCTAGCCGCAGGTCAGTTTCCCTTCTTGAGTAGCTAATTTCACACCTCAACCACTAGGGGCACTATGCACCTACCCTGACTGCCCTGGGGCCAGATAATAGATAACTAGGGACAGCTCTTGTGTCCTGGAGTCCTGGAAATTACCCAAATTAGCCAGCCCACAAGGAACCTAAGGGCCTAACACCTCACCACTTGCCACACCTAAGCTGCCCCTCCAGCTCCAGCTTGCCGTTACTCTTTCTCTGGATACAACTCCTTCTGTGGTGCTGTGCCACAGCCTTTTCTCCTGTGGCGCTGTAAGTAACAAAGAGTTCTACCTCCCATCTGTCCAAGGGTCTTGCTGTGTTCCGTCACCAAAATAATCTTTAAATCTTGTAAAACTCTCCCTAAAGCCATTGTGCTCTCTTATTAGACAGAAAAATTTTATTGTATGTTATAGGGGTTTTATTTTAAATACGTAGTTTTAAATTATGTTCAGAAATAATACGTGATGATGTTAGAACTTACTGAACATACAAAAAAATTAGGAAAAAATTCATTAACAAACTAATAAATAGCTAACATTTAAGTTTAGTTACTTTCTAACAGTTTTTATCCACATTTTATCTGTATCTATTTTATTCACATTCACATATATATAACCATATATATGGAGATATAGCCATATCTGTATATTCATATATATATATTTATTTATATCAAAATAGAAAGACATAGTTATATAATATCTTTTTTTATTTGTACAAAGAGAAATCTTTCTAAGTAAATCAGAATCCATACCTCTCCCTCAGAATTCAGATCATAATATAATTAAATAAGTATGTGTATACTTATTTCAGGTTTGTAACTGCACTTCTACATTCTCTTATGAGGGCATGAGTTGTAACTTCAGGGTGTATGTCTCTAGTGTATAATGTGGAACAAACAGGATAGGTATGTTGGATCACTACATGGGTGAAAAACGGGACTTATCTTTCTCTATTTTATCCTTTTTATAGACTAGTGGTTGTCAACCAGAGGCAATTTTGTTCCTGTGGGACATTGAAGGCAAATATCTCAGGGACAGGGTGCCCAGGCATACAGTGAGTATCCAGGGATTTTGCCAGATATCCTATGATAAATAAGACAGCACTCTCCCCACTCCCAAAAGAATTTTCCAACCTAAAATGTTAATAATACGAGATTAAGAAGCCCTGGAATAGACCAATGATCTCTAAAATGAGATATTTGAATGTAACAGGTGATGAAAAAATACATGAGTGTTCATAAATAAGACAGTAAAATGTTATAGTTCATCTCATTTTAAAAACTTTTTTTGAAAGTAGATTTTGTAGCATGCAAGGTATACATTTGTAATGCATCTCTGATGGTTAATACTGAGTGTCAACTTGATTGGATTGAAAGATATGAAATATTGATCCTGGATGAGCCAAAGGGCTCAGTGGGCTGGGAAAGGCAGACCCACCCTTAATTTGGGTGGGCACAATCTAATCAGCTGACAGCACAGCTAGAATATAAGCAAGCAGACAAATGTGAAAACAGAGACTAGCCCAGCCTCCCAGCCTACATCTTTCTCCCATGCTGATACTTCCTGCCCTCAAACATTGGACTCCAAGTTCTTCAGTTTTGGAACTCAGACTGGCTCTCCTTGCTCCTTGGCCTGCAGACAGCCTATTGTGGGATCGTGTGATCATGTGAGTTAATATGAGTTAATATTTAAAACACACACACACACACGTATATATATATACACACACACACACACATATATTCCATTAGTTCTGTCCCTGTAGAAAACCCTGACAAATATAGATTTTTTGTATATATATGTGTGTGTGTGTATACATATATGTATACACATGCACATATATATATACATACATATATATGAATATACATATATATGCACACACATATATGAATATACATACACACACACACACACACACACATACACACACACATATGTATATGTATATTCCATTAGTTCTGTCCCTGTAGAGAACCCTAATACAGATTCTGTTGCCAAGAGTGGTTTTGGAGAAACAGAATATTAAGGATGGAGTTCTTTCTTTGATTTTGGGGTTTCTGGAGTTGGCTACTTAATATGATTAGAAACAAAAATGCTAAGGAGTCTACTTCTAATAGTTTGGAGAACATTTATGGTCCTTGGCATGAACTGTTTAGAGAGTTATGCAAAATAAATGTGTTTGACACTCCTGATTCCCTGATTCATTGCTCGTGGGAGGCAGGGAGTTTAGTGACTCTATACATAATACTTTTGACCATATGTGGAGAACGAAGGAACATAATGAAGCTGGTTGGTTGCTTCTAAGTTCAGTGGACAAAGTGATGAAAGAAAATAATATACTCAGAGGTTCTATCTCCTGGCTTTAGAAGCAGATACTGAGCCTCAACACAGAGTTGGATGAGGCTGAATTTATTGATTTGGGCCCACTAAGTAGAAACTCTTTATTTAATGTTGCAGTTTGGGGAGTTAAAAAAAGTCCTAATAGTTTATTATTTGCTTTGTTAGCTAAAATATAGGTTAAAGGATGGCCCACTTTGAGTGAGCTGGAAATGCCTGATCTCCCTTAGTTTAATGTAGAAGAAGGGATCCAAAGGCTTAGGGAGATTGGGATCATGGAGAGGATTAGTTGCTTTGACCTACTCATCCTAGTTGGGAGGGCCCAGAAGATATATCCTTGACCAATGCCTTTGAAATACATTTGTGAGGGAAGCACCCGCAGCTTTGAAGAGCCCTGTAATTGCTCTTCTCTTATGTAATATCTAACAGTGGGACTACAGTCACTTAACAACAAAATTTAAATACAGTGGGAATAATTGGATCCCAAATTGTCAGAAGCCAAGTGGTGGCACTCAGCCATCAAAGGCAAGGTGAATGTAGCTACCATAATGGACAGTAGAGGCAAAACAGCAAGCAAAATAGTCTGACTCACATAGAGTTCTGGCATTGGCTAATTAATCACGCTGTTGCTAGAAGTGAAATTGATAGGAAGCCTACTGCATTCCTACTTAATTTATACAAGCAGAAAACTTCTAGGTCAAATGGACAAAAGATTAATTTGAATTATAAAAACAGAGAATCACTGCCCCTCAATCAATAATCAATTTCCAGACTTGAGCCAGTTTACAGACCCAGAACTCCTTGAATGAAGGAAAGGCCAGGTCCGCTTAAGGAAGGCCCCCACTACATTACCAACAATTTAGGCAGTAAATCTTTCTCCCTTCCTTCCCTGAGGAGATCTCTAGCCCTTTACCAGGGTAACTGTGTGTTGGGGAAAGGAAAATGATCAGACATTTTGGGGACTACTAGACACTGGCTCTGAGCTAACATTGATTCTAGGGAACCCAAAACGTCACTGTGGTCCTCTAGTTAAAGTAGGGGCTTATGGAGGTCAGGTATTAATGGAATTTTAGCTCAGCTCTGACTTACAGTGAGTCCCTGAACTCACCCTGGAGTCATTTCCCCAGTGCCAGAATGCATAATTGGCAAATACATACTTAGCAGCTGGCAGAACTCCTACGTTGGCTCCCTGACTGGTAGGGTGAGGGCTATTATGGTGGGAAAGGCTGAATGGAAGCCATTAGAGCTGCCTGTGCCTAGAAAAACAGTAAATCAAAAACAATATCACATCCCTGGAGGAACTGCAGAGATTATTGGCACCATCAAGGACTTGAAAGATGCAAGGGTGGTGATTCCCACCACAGCCCCATTCAACTCTCCCATTTGACCCCTGCAAAAGACAGAAGGATCTTGGAGAATGACAGTGGATTATTGTAAGCTTAAACAAGTGGTGACTCCAATTGCATCTGCAGTACCAGATGTGGTTTCATTACTTGAGCAAATTAACACATATCTTGGCACCTGGTATGCAGCAATTGACTTTGCAAATGCCTTTTTCTCCATTCCTGTCCATAAGGCCCACCAGAAGGAATTTGCCTTCAGCTGGCAAGGCCAGCAATACACCTTTGCTGTACTACCTCAGGGCTATATCAGCTCTCTGGTTCTGTGTCATAATCTTATTCAGAGAGACACTGATCACTTCACATCTGCAAAATATCACATTGGTTCATTACATTGATGACATTATGCTGATTGGATCCAGTAAGCAAAAAGTATCAAACCCATTGGACTTATTGGTGAGACATTTTTGTGCCAGAGGATGTGAAATAAATTCGATCTCTACCTCAGTAAAATTTTTAGGGGAACAGTGGTGTGGGGCCTGTCGAGATATTCCTTCTAAGGTGAAGGATAAGTTGCTGCATTTGGCCCCTCCTACAACCAGAAAGAGGCACAACACCTAGTGGGCCTATTTGGATTTTGGAGGCAATGTGTTCCTCATTGGGAGTGTTACTCCAGCTCATTTACTAAGTGACTCTAAAGGCTGCCATCTTTGAGTGGGGTCCAGAACAGGAAAAGGCTTTGCAACAGTTTCAGGCTGCTATGCAAGCTGCTCTGCCACTTGGGCCATATGACCCGGCAGATCCAAGGGTAATTAAGGTGTCAGTGGCAGATAGGGATGCTGTTTGGAGCCTTTGGCAGGCCTCCACCAGGTGAATTACAGTGGAGGCCTCTAGGGTTTTGGAGCAAGGCCTTGCCGTCTCCTGCAGATAACTACTCTCCTTTTGAGAGATAGCTCTTGGCCTTTTACTGGGTTTTGGTGGACACTGAATATTTGACTATGGGTCATCAATTCACCATCTGACCTGAACTGCCTATTATGAGCTGGGTGCTTTCTGACACATAGCCATAAAGTGAGTTGTGCACAGCAGCATTCCATCATCAAATGGAAGTGGTATGTAACTAATCAGGTTCGAGCAGGTCCTGAAGAGACAAGCAAATTACATGAGGAAGTGGCTCAAATGCCCATGGTCTCTGCTCCTGCCACCTTGCCTTCTCTCCCCTAGCCTGCACTGATAGCCTCATGGGGTGCTCCCTATGATTAGTTGACAGAGGAAGAGAAGACCAGGGCCTGGTTTACAGATGGTTCTGCACAATAATATATAGACATCACCTGAAAGTGGACAGCTGCAGCACTATAGACCCTTTCTAGGACATCCCTGAAGGACAGCAGTAAAGGGAAATCTTCCCCCTGGGCAGTACTTCGATCAGTGAGTCCGATTGTGCACTTTGCATGGAAGAAAAAAATGACGAGATATGCAATTATATGCTGATTCATGGGCTGTAGCCAATGATTTGGCTGGGTGGTCAGGGACTTGGAAAAAGGATGATTGGAAAATTGCTGTCAAAGAAATTTTGGAAGAGGTACGTGGATGGACCACACATGTGGATGGAAGAGGTATGCGGATTAACCACTCTGTGTGGTCAAAAACTGTGAGTTTGTATCCCATGTGAGTGCTCATCAGTGGGTGACCTCAGCAGAGGAGGATTTTAATAATCAAGTGGTTGGGATGACCCATCCTGTGGACACCACTCAACCTCTTTCCCCAGCCATCCTGACATCGCCCAATGGGCCCATGAACAAAGTGAGCATTAGTAGCAGGGATGGAGGTTATGCATGGGCTCAGCAACATGGACTTCTATTCAACAAGGCTGACCCAGCTACCAGCACTGCTGAGTGCCTGATTTGTCAGCAGTAGAGACCAACACTAAGCCCTCAATATGGCACCATTCCTCAGGGTTATCAGCCAGTTACCTGGTAGCAGGTTGATTCAATTGGACCTCATCCATCATGGAAAGGACAGAGGTTTGCCCTCATGGAATAGATATTTACTCCAGATATGGGTTTGCCTACCCTGCACACAATGCATCTGCCACGACTACCATCTGAGGACTCACAAAATGCCTTATTCACTATCACAGTATTCCATGCAATATTGCTTCCGACCAAGGCACTCACTTTATGGCTAAAGAAGGGTGGCAGTGGGCTCATGGTCATGGAATTCACCAGTCTTACCATGTTCCCCATCATCCTGAAACAGCTGGATTGATAGATGGTGGAATGGCCTTTTGAAGTCACAATTACAATGCCAACTAGGTGACAATACTTTGCAGAGCTGGGCAAAGTTCTCAAGAAGGCTGTGTATGCTCTGAATCATCATCCAGTATATGGCACTGTTTTTCTCATAGCCAGGATTCACAGGTCCAGGAACCAAGGGGTGAAAGTGGAAGTGGCACCATTCACCATCCACCCTAGTGATCTACTAGCAAAATTTTTGTTCCTGTGACATTCTGTTCTGTTGGCCTAGGGGGTCTTAGTTCCAGAGGGAGGAATGGTGCCACCAGGAGACACAACAACAATTCCGTTAAACTAGAAGTTAAGATTGCCATCTGGACACTCTGGGTTCCTCCTGCCTTTAAGTAGACAGACTAAGAAGGGAGTTACAGTGTTGGCTGGAGTGATTGACCCAAACTTTCAGGATAAAATCAGTCTACTATTCCAAAACAGAGTTAAGGAAGAGTATGCATGGAATACAGGAGATCCATTAGGGCATCTCTTAGTATTACCATGCCCTGTTCTTAAGGTCAATGGGAAACTAAAACAGCCCAATCCAGACAGGACTACAAATGACACAGCCCCTTCAGGAATGAAGGTTTGGGTCACTCCACCAGGAAAGAAATCACAATCTGCTGGGGCCCTTGCTAAAGGCAAAGGAAATACAGAATGGGTAGTAGAAGAAGGTAGTCATTAATACCAGCTATGACCACATGACCAGCTGCAGAAACAAGGACTGTAATTGTCATGAGTAGTTTTTCTTTTGTTAAAAACATGTTTGTGCATGTATACACTTGTACTAAGACAACATCTTCATTTTGTTTCCTTTCGCTTTTATCATGGGAAATAAGATTTATTGATGTCACATCAGCATTTAAGTATTGGTAAATTTATGTAATAGTATTTGGGTTGGGGAATGCATTTCCGGTTGTAAGAAGCATAGTTGTATTATGTTAGGCATAATTATTACCTTATTATTGTCTTTATTCAAAGATTATGTATGATCTCAGGAGATGTGTATGGGTTCAAGTTGACAAGGAGTAGACTTGTGATGGTTAATACTGAGTGTCAACTTGATTGGATTAAAGGATACAAAGTACTGATCCTGGGTTTGTCTGTAAGGGTGTTACCAAAGGAGATTAATAATTGATTCTGTGTGCTGGGGAAGGCAGACCCAGCCTTAATCTGGCTGCACACAATCTAATCAGCTGCCAGTGCAACTAGAATATAAGCAGGCAGAAAAACGTGAAAAGAGAGACTGGCCCAGCCTCCCAGCCTATGTCTTTCTCCCACGCTGGATGCTTCCTACCCTTGAACACTGGACTCCAAATTCTTCCGTTTTGGAACTCAGACTGACTCTCCTTGCTCCTCAGACTGCAGAGAGCCTATGTGGGACCTTGTGATCATGTGAGTTAATATTTATTTAAAAATAAATAAATAAATAAATAAATAAATAAATATATATTTATATATAAAATATATATATTCCATCTGGAGAATTCTAATACATCATGTATGTGTAAATAAAAAAATAAATAAAAATTCTGAGACCCCTCAACCAACTGCATGGATGCTTCCTCTTGACCAAGGGGACTTGAAAATCACCTGAAAATGTAGTTCAAGCCATAACGGGGAGTTGAGTTTGGACAGGCCCTATTATACCCTCCACTCTTTGGAATTCAGGCACAGCTGACCAGCATTTGCATTAAAACAGAACTGTTAAGACTGTTGAAACAGATTTTTTTGTAGCAATAAAACACCAAATTCCAGCCTGATTCTAGTATAGTATCCCATGACAGATAGCAGACCCTGAACAAATTTGAAGTAAAAAATATACTTACTTGATATATTTTGAAATGGCCCTGCAAAGCTTTCTCTTGTGAGAAAAATCTGCATTATATAAAGATTATCCATTCCTTTCCAAGTCTTTACTCCAATCCAGGAGAGAATTAACCAAAAGTCTGGCATCATGTTAGGCCTGAAAGAGCTCTGAAGCCTGGAGGCTTCATGTGCATGATAAAACCTTTAACATAGATATTCCATTTTAATGATTATAGGTCTTAGATAATGACTCTTTTAACCAATTGCCAATCAGGCAACCTATGATCTATGACCCGAAAGGCCTCTCTCCCACTCCCCTCCCCACCTTTGATTTGTCCCACCTTTCCAGACATAATCAATGCACATCTTAAGTGTATTGATTGATGTCTTATGTCTCACTGAAATATATATATATATATTTATCACTGATATATATATACATATTTCTCACTGATTATATATACATATATCACCAAGCTGTAGCCTGACCACTGTGGCACATGTTCTCAGGATCTCCTGAGGTTGCATAATGGGCCATTAGTCACTCACATTTGGCTCAGAACAAATTTCTTTAACTATTTTACAGAGCTTGACTATTTTCATCCACATATGAAGCTGAGTGGCTTTTATTAAATTAAGAGAATAGAGGTGATTTGAAGACAAGTTCTTGGTGAAGAACAGTCTAGTTGGAGTAATGCATAATCATGGATTGTGGTCTCAGAGAACAATTTCTGGGTTTACAAATCTAGTTTTAAACATTATTTTCATAAGTGTACATAGAAGACTATCAAATATCAACACACAAATGCGCACACACAAAAATCCTATAAAAGAAATTTGGAAAACAAACAATTCATTACAAACAATAAGGAGAAAAAATAATGGAAAGTAATTTACTATTTGGTCTTAATAATTGCCATCTTCTCCTGGATTTTTCTCTTCTCACCTAGTTTCAGTAGCAATAAGTGTGTTTCATCTGGCCTTCCAGATTTCTCAGTGCACACCCCTCACAAAAAAAAATTCTTTAAGTCCAGTCCTGCAACTGTATTTTCTTAAATGGTGATGGAATAAAAGAGAGCGATGGGGGAGAGTGAAATTCATCATAGACACATTTTCTGAAAAAGTCTGGCAGATGAACAAAACATGATTTTTTGAGAGGCTCTGTAATGGATAGTTCTTTTTTCTCACTTATGTACTTATGTGAAACTAGGAAAGATAGCAAAGTGCAAAAAAAAATCTACCAACTTAAAAAAATTACAAAATCTTAGCAGCTTTGACTGTAGCAACTTATAGTTAAGTTATCCAAATGCTCTTAAAGCTGCCTTTTTATTTTCTTTCATTTTGACACTATAATATAATGTTTCATTTTCAAAATCAGAATGTGAATCAGATAGATGCAGTAAATTGATAAATTCTACATCTGTGATTTTGTCTTCAGTAGTAGAAATAATGCCATATCTTAAGGTCAAAGATTATTAACCATAAATCATTAAAACTACTGAGTTTCAAATATTTTTCTTATCTTCTAGAGGAAGAGGCCAAGAAGCATATTTAAATTTTTAACATTTTCTCTACACATTAGTTGGGCTACATTTTTATTTTTAAAGCAAAATTAAACAAATATGTCCACTTTAGGGAGATTCTATAAACCATTCAACTCAGTTTAGGTTAACAAGAAATTGAAATCCATGATAAAATATGTTGTTGAATTGTCATTTTACTTACTAATTTCTTCATAGCTTTTTACATATTTTGAATACTTTCCTCACATTATTTTGGAAAGGAAAATATAGATTTTTTTAAAAAAGTGTTTTTGATGCTAACAAATAAGCTTATCTTTCTGGTATACACGAGAGGGCATATTGAAGACACTTTTTCTTAATAACATCTACTAGTAATCATTTAGAAATTGTGGAATCTCTATTAAGGCACATAATAAGCTACCACTGAAATGGAAAGACTGCTAGATTATCTCATCGACAGAGTTCGCTCTTTTAGTTCTGTTCCCAAATAGCTATCCCCAATTTACTTTTAAGGCTATGTGCCCTAAACTATTTATGTGATTGCCAAGTACAAATTGTTCTGATATTCATACTGTGTTGTAGGGCACATTGCTCTGTTACAAAGAGGTTTCCTAAGGAATCTGTTTGTTTTATTGGAATTTTGGTGTTCGTAGTTTCTTTTAATGAGATGATGAATTTATGGTTGGGGTTATGACAAGAGTTCAAAACCTTTTCATTGGAATAGAGATAGTCTCTCCATAGCTGACAAAATCTTTCAGTGCCATTGAAGCTGTTTCTCTGGCTGTAGATACAATGCAGAATGAAGCTTTAGGAGAGTGGATATGACTTGCTCTTTGGAGATTTCTTCACATTTCTGCCTCTACCCTATGGGGCAAGTCTTATACACAAGCTTCAGAACAGGAACCCAACTGCCTAATCTAGATTGCTAATCTTCAAACCAAAATAGAAACCAAGAAATGGAGCATGTAGCAAGCTAATTCTAATCTAATCAGCTTTTGAAATTTCAGCTGACATTTATAAAATTGCATGAAAATTTACGAAAAGTTTTATGCACAAAGATTTCCCCTTAACAGAATGGAAATGTTGAGGTGCATTTCATGTATCAGAAAAAATGAAGGAGTTTATGAGACAAGAAGGTTCTCAGAGCTTTCAAAAGAACAAATGTTGAGAAATTGTTGAAGTGGGAGAAGGTTTATACTTTTGTTTTTTTTTAACAGAGATGAAATATAATACTGGCTTGTTAGGGATCACCTGAATCTGGGGACCTATGGAAGCAAGTACTGTAAATGCCATTCTAAAACAGGTAGTCTTCAACCACAGGAGTAGTTTCATCAATACTTGGGAAATACTCCTCTTTTAGTCTTTCCCTTATACGTAAGTCACAGAGCACTAAAAGAAAGACTTGGGGAGGAGATCCAAGATGGCGGATTAGACATAACTCCAGCGCACAACACCCAGGGAAAAAGACGCAGAAACCCAGAGATCTCCTAGCTCCAATAGAGGTACCAGGTGCATTTCAGCGGGTCTGGTCCGAGGGTGAGCAAAACCCACTCAGGGCAGACCGAGGCGGGGAGGGGTGCTGCTTCACCCAGAAAGTGCATCTGACCAGCGAGTTGGAGGCTGCATCTCTGGCGCTCAGGTCTAGATACAGCGTTTCCCCTGAAGTCTCAGCAATACACAGAACAGGGGATCTTTGCCAGTCAAACACTGGGAATTACAAGTGCAGAGTTGAATAAGAGTCTGCAGACTGAGCTATCGCCCCCCCCTCCCCCCCACCCAGAGAGAGAGGGAGCTGTAAGCGGGAGCTGCTGGGCGGCCCCTACCCCATGACAGGAGAGAGAGAAAGCTGAAAGGGGGAGACTGCCTGGTGCGACTGGGCTGGTCCCTGCCCTCCCCCACAAACCCCAGAGGGCTGAAGCTCTGACTCTAGTGGGTTGTGTAGCCAGTGCCATAGTCCGAGAGGAACACTGAATGATCCAGCCCAGTGGAGGAAGGGCACAACCCACCACTAGAGGGGTGGGACTGGGCTACATGTTTTAACAAAAAAAACAGGAAGCCTACTTAGCAACGGGACGGCATTCTTGACAACCCACCAGCACCTACAGGTCAGCAGAAAAGGTGGGCCTAATCTCCCAGCATAAACAAAAAAGACACAGGAAGCTTCCCTAGTAACCTGAAGGAGTCCCTAGAAACCCAGCAGCACCCCCACAGGTAGACAAGCAACCTCATCAAGCAGCTCCCTGACACCACAGCCATGTAAATCTACAAAGATGGGGAAAAAAAAAGCACAAAAAAGGTGAAACCACCAAAGACCAGAACACCTTTTCTCCTTCAAGGGATCACAACTCCTCAACAACACAGGATCACAACTTGACTAAGAAGGAGTGTGAAGAATTGATGGAAACAGGATTCAGAAGGTGGATAATAACAAACTTTTCAGAGCTAAAGGGACATGTTCTAACTCAATGCAAAGAAACCAAAAACTTTGAAAAAAGGTTAGACGAAATGCTAACTAGAATAATCGGCTTAGAGAAGAACATAAAGGACTTGATGGAGTTGAAGAACACAGCACAAGAACTATGCTAAGCAAAGACAAGTTTTAATAGCTGAATCGATCAAGCAGAAGAAAGGATATCAGAGATTGAAGATCAACTCAATGAAGTAAACAGAGAAGGCAATACAAGATTAAAAAAGAGTGAAAAGAAACAAACAAAGCCTCCAAGAAATATGGGATTATGTGAAAAAACCTAATCTACACTTGATTGGTGTACCTGAATATAATGGGGAGAATGAATCCAAGCTAGAAAACACACTCCAGGATATTATCCAGGAGAACTTTCCAAGCCTAGGAAGGCAGTCCAAATTTCAAATTCAGGAAATACAGAGAACTCCACAAAGGTATTCCTCAAGAAGAGCAACCCCAAGGCACATAATTGTCAGATTCACCAGGGTCGAAATGAAGGAAAAAATACTAAGGGCAGCCAGAGACAAAGGTCAGGTCACCCACAGAGGGAAGCCAATCAGAATCACAGCAGATCTCTCAGCAGAAACTCTTTAAGCCAGAAGAGAGTGGAGGCCAATATTCAACATCGTTAAAGAAAAGAATTTTCAACCCAGAATCTCATATCCAGCCAAACTAACCTTTGTAACTGAAGGATAAATAAAATCCTTTACAGACAAGCAATTATTGAGAGATTTTGTCACCACCAAACCTGCCCTACAAGAGCTCCTGAAAGAAACATTAAGCATGGAAAGGAACAAGTACCAGTCACTGCAAAAGCAAACCAGTTGGCAAAGACCAAAAATGCAAGGAAGAAAGTGAATCAAATAATGAGAAAAAAAACCAGCCAGTAACAAAATGGCAGGATCAAATTTACACATAACAATATTAACATTGAATGTAAATGGCCTAAATGCCCCGATCAAAAGACACAGACTGGCAAAAAATTTTTGCAATCTACCCATCTGACAAAGGGCTAATATCCAGAACCTAAAAAGAACTAAAATAGATATACAAGAAAAAAACGAACAACCCCATTCAAAAGTGGGCAAAGGATGTGAACAGACATTTTTCAAAAGAGGACATATATGAGGCCAACAAACATATGAAAAAATGCTCATTATCACTGGTCATTAGAGAAATGCAAATCAAAACCACACTGAGATATCATCTCACGCCAGCTAGAATGGCAATCATTAAAAAATCGGGAGACAACAGATGCTGGAGAGGATATGGAGAAACAGGAACACTCTTACACAGTTGGTGGGAGTGTAAATTAGTTCAACCATTGTGGAAGATAGTGTGGCGATTTCTCAGGGATCTAGAAATAGAAATTCCATTTGACCCAGCAATCCCGCTATTGGGTATATACCCAAAGAACTATAAATCGTTCTACTATAAAGACACATGCACACGTATGTTCATTGCAGCCCTGTGTACAATAGCAAAGACCTGTAACCAACCCAAATGCCCATCAGTGACAGACTGGAGAAAGAAAATATGGTACATATACACCATGGAATACTATGCAGCCATAAAAATCGATGAGTTCGTGTCCTTTGTAGGGACTTGGATGAATCTGGAAACCATCATTCTCAGCAAACTGACCCAAGAACAGAAAGCCAAGCACTGTATATTCTCACTCATAGGTGAGTGTTGAACAACGAGAACACATGGACTCAGGGAGAGGAGCATCACACACAGGGGACAGTTGGGGGGAGTAGGGGAGAGACAATGGGGGGTGAGCAGGGAGTGGAGGGTGCAGATAACATGGGGAGAAATGTCAGATATAGTATGCACCTAAAGTAAAATAAATAAATTATTAACAAAAAAAAAAAAAAAGAAAGACTTGGAATGATAAAAAAAAGCATGGCATATTTAGCAAAGTAGATATGTAGCCTTCAAGAGGTATAAATTTAAAAGAGCAAAGTTAAACGAACTAGTCATTTTAGGTTGTTATTAAAATAAGAACAAATGTTATTAAAATTGAACAAATGGTTGAATTTCTGAAAATGCTAAATTTGAATTCTGATTTGATAAAATACTTGTTTTTTAATTTAAGGATATCATTTAAATCTTAATCTGTAAATGGAGAAAAAAAAAGAACGGCTCTCACTATATAAGGATTTTGTGGAGAAATATGCAAGAACAACATGCCACAGAAATGCTAAATAATAGCAACAAGGGTGGTAATACTGCCAAATGAAACTTCTCTTTTGTCAATTAGTTTAATGTCAAGATTGAATCATCTCAAACGTTCACATAACAGGACTTTACTAATCACTATGAAGCATGGCCGAGTCCAGGGAAATCCATATGTCTTTTCAGTTCCCAGATCGTCAGTGCACAGATTTTTGAAACTGCTTTCTACTAATGTCCATAAGTAGACAAACAATACTAGACAAATAATGCTCTCAGAGTTTTAGGGTTTCATGGTTTTTGTCTTTCTTTCTTTTTATTTCTATGCTGCCTGTCATACCAAGAAGTATAACCTGCTGCTTAAAATGGTGTTGAATAGCATATAGTAACTCTCAATTCAAATTCATTAAAAGTAGTTTGCACAGAGGAACATTTCAGAATTTTTAGAGTTTTTTTTTTCTCTTCTTTTTTTTTGAGACAGAGTCTCACTCTGTCACCAGGCGCTAGGCTGGAGTGCAGTGGCATGACCTCGGCTCACTGCAACCTCCACCGCCCGGGTTCAAGCAATTCTCCTGCCTCAGTCTCCCGAGTAGCTGGGACTACAGGCACGTGCCACCATGCCCAGCTAATTTTTTTTGTATTTTTAGTAGAGACGGGGTTTCACCATGTTGACCAGGATGGTCTCGATCTCTTGACCTCGTGATCTGCCCGCCTCGGCCTCCCAAAGTGCTGGGATTCAAGCAATTCTCCTGCCTCAGTCTCCCGAGTAGCTGGGACTACAGGCGGGAGCCACCACGCCCAGCTAATTTTTTTTGTATTTTTAGTAGAGACGGGGTTTCACCATGTTGACCAGGATGGTCTCGATCTCTTGACCTCGTGATCCGCCCGCCTCGGCCTCCCAAAGTGCTGGGATTACAGGCGTGAGCCACTGCGCCCGGCCTTGTTTTCCCTTCTTAACTAAGAATTTGGACACATGAGTTCTTTTACTTTTGAATTCATCCAAGAGATGCTTCCTGCCTAATATTTAAACACCACCCCTGCTTTTTTTTAGTCTTACCTGAATTCTGAGAGAAAATTTATTATTGTTTCTAACTTGGTAGAAAAAATGGAACATAATAACTAGTGTCTGGCCATGTATGAGGCTAATTTTTATCTCCTTAATAATAAAAATCAGAAGTGGGATAATGGAAAAGGTAAATAGTTCATCACTGTGTTTCTGAGAATTGTTTAGGAAAGGGTTAGATTCTTAGGGAGAAGTCTGTTGGAATAAAAATAAGGAAGTGTGTACTTTAGATGAAATAGTCTGTAATTTAAACTTGACATCTTTGTGTAAAAATTCTGTGATTTTAACCAAGTTCAGTTTCCTCATCCTCTAAGCCAGGCATATTCATATATATTTCTGTTAGCAAACTTGTGTATGTGAATGCACCTAATAGTAGATGGAGCAACAAAATAGCAAGGAAGGCCAAAAATGGTCAAATATCAGCAAATGTATATGATTTCTAATACATAGGAAAGGCTCAAATTTTATTAGGTAAAATCCAAATTTATTTTTTCCTTCTTTGTCTTTTGTTTTCTTCTCAAGTGTATTTGCACATGCAAACATACTTCAGAGATATTATGAGTCCAGTTCTAGACTACAGCTATAAAGTTCATATCACAGTAACACGTGCTATGAATATCTTGGTTTCCCAGTGCATTCAAAAGTTGTATTTATGTTATAATATAGCTCTTTAGGTATGCAATAGCATTATGCCTAAACAAATGTATGCACCTTAATTAAAAACTTCTTATTGCTCAAAAATGCTATCATCTGAGCCTTCAGCAAGTTGTAATTGCTTTGCTGGTGGAGGGTGTTGCCTCAACGTGGATCCAGCTGCTTGCTGATCAGGGTGTTGGCTGCTGAAGGTTGGTATGGCTGTGGTAATTTGTAAAATAAGATAACCATGAAGTTTCCTGCATTGATTGACCCTTCACTAAAGATTTCGCTGTAGTAAGTAAGGCTGTTAGCTAACATTTCTCTCACAGTAGAACTTCTTTATATATGAGTCAATCCTTTCAATCCCTGCTGCTAATTTATCAACTCAGTTTATGTAATATTCTAAATACTTTGCTGTCATTTTAATGATGTTCAAAGCATATTCACCGGTAGAAGATTCTATCTCAAGAAACCACTTTCTCTGCTAATCCATAAGAAGCAATTCCTCATTCTTTCAAGTTTATAATGAGATTGCAGCAATTCAGTCATATCTTTAGGCTCCACTTCTAATTCTAGTTCTCTTGCCATTTCTACAATATCTGCAGTTACTTTCTCCACTGAAGTCTTGAGCCCCTCAAAGTCATCCATGAAGGTTGACCTCTTCCAAACTCCTGTTTGTGTTGATATTTTGACCTCTTCCCATGAATCACAGCTGTTGTCATTGGTGTCAAGAATGGAGAATTCTTTCTAGAAGATTTTCAATTTACTTTGCCTAACTTCATCAGAAGAATTTTTCTCTCTGGCACCTATAGTCTTATAAGAGGATGTCTTAAATAATAAGATTTGAAAGTTGAAATAACAATCTTGCATGTTCTTCACATGTACCCCAAAACCTAAAATGCAATAAAAAATAAAAAATAAATAAAAAAAAAGAAATAACACCTTGGTTCTATGGGCTGCAGAATTGCTGTTATGTTAGCAGGCAAAAAGCAAAATTAATCTCCTTGTATATCTCCATCAGAGCTTTTAGAAAACAAGGTCCCTTGTCAATAATCGGTTATGTTTCTTTTTTCCTGAGGAGTAGAACTTAAACTATTAAGTAAGCCACACTGCAAACACATATGCTGTCATCCAGACTCATTGTTCCATTTATAGAGCACAGGCAGAGTATATTTAGCATAATTCTTAAGGGTCCTAGGATATTTAGAATGGAAAACGAGCTTTGGATTCAACTTAAAGTCACCAGCTGCATTAGCTCCCAAAAAGAGAGTCACCCTGTCCTTTGAAGCTTTGAAACTAGGCAACTTTTCCCCTCTAGCTATGAAAGTCCTAGATGGCATTTTCTTCCAATAGGAGGCTGTTATGTCTTCATTGAAAATCTGTTGTTTAGTAGAGCCAATTTCTTTTTTAAAAAGTTTTTAAAAAATTATTTACTTTTTATTATGCTTTAAGTTCTAGGGTACATGTGCAGAATGTGCAAGTTTGTTACATAGGTATACACCTATGTGCCATGGTGGTTTGCTACATCCATCACCCTGTCACCTACATTAGGTATTTCTCCTAATGCTTTCCCTCCCTTATCCCTCCCATCCACTGCTATCCCTCCCCTATCACCCCCTACTCCCTGACAGGCACCATGTGTCATGTTCCCCTCTCTGTGTTCATGTGTTCTCATTGTTCACCTATCTATGAGCCAGTTTCACTAGTGATCTTACCTAGCTCTTCTGAATAACTTGCTGTAGCTTCTACATCAGCATTTGTTGCTTCACATTGTACTTTTATGTTATGGAGATGGCTTCTTTCCCTATATCTCATAAATCAACCTCGGCTAGCTTCCAACTTTTCTTCCACAGCTTCCTCATCTCTCTCAGCCTTCACAGAACTGAAGTAAGATAGGGCTTTGTTCTGGAATAGGCTTTGTCTTAAGAGACTGTTGTAGATGGTTTGATCTTCAATCTTGATTACTAAAACTTTCTCTATATCAGCAATAAAAAATTTTCTTTTCTTATCATTCATTTGTTCATTGAAATAGCACTTTTTATTTCCTTTAAGAATATTTCCTTTGCATTCACAACTTGGCGGTTTTGTCCAAGAGGCCTAACTTTTGGCCTTTCTCTGCTTTTGACATGCCTTCCTCACTAAGCTTAATCATCTCTAGCTTTTGATTTAAAGAGACTTATGTTACTCTTTTTCACTTCCATGCCTAGATGTATTGCTAGGTTACTAACTTACCTAATTTCAATATTACTGTTTCTCAGGAAATAGGGAGGCCCAGAGAGAGAGAGAGAGAGAAAGAGAGAGAGAGAGAGGGAGAAATGGGGAATGGTGAGTTCATGGAGCATTCAGAACATGAACAACATTTATAGAGTACATTTGTAGTCTTATGTGGATATAGTTTGTAGTGTCCCCAAATAATTGCAATAGTGACATTAAAGATCACTGATCACAGATCACATAAAGGACATATTAATAATAATAAAGTTTAAAATATTGCAAGAATTACTGAAATGTGACACAGAGACATGAAGACAGCACATGCTGTTGGAAACACAGTACTGCTGGACTTGCTCAACACAGGGGCGCCACAAACCTTCAATATGTAAAAATCACAATATCTGCAAAACACAATAAACCAAAGCACAATAAAATGAGGTATGTCTGTAAATATATTCTTTCAAAAATTCTTCATCTTTCCATAAAATATAATTATCTGATCAAAGTACATCTCACTGGATATACATATAATCATACAAATTATGATTAAAGAAGAAATTAGGCTTAGAGTTTGTCCCTTGTCCAAATTCACTTAAATGGATCCACAGATCATCATGCTTGCTAATATTTTCTGATAATCTCCAGAGTTTGTTCTCCCTTTGTTATGTTTGGAAATATGAGCGTTAGATAGCATGACTGTGTGTTCAGACTGCCAAATGCCAATAGGAGCAGACTGCACAGCAAGAGAAGTGCGTTTGTTTGACAATGTGTTATACACTATTGATAATGATTTTGAAATTAAAGTTGATACTCTTGCCTTTTGCTCAGTGATATGAAGTTTTAAAATTGTCTTTAATTTCAATTAAAGAGCAATGGTTAGTGCTGTTGTTTATGTTCATCCCTCCTGTCAGTGTATGTGTGTAATTATAACATGTAAGGTTTTAGTCTCCCAAATGTTTTTGAATTTTATCCAGAACAACATATTTCTTAAGGTATTTGCATTTGTTCAGCAAAGACTGAATGATGCTGCTTGTTTTCTTGATTAAATAGTGTTTACTCACAGTCTCCTATCTTCTCTGTTCTTAATTACTAAGCCAGGACCACTCATCATCATAGCCAGTAATAGAGTTCAGCATGAACCCACAGGACTCCGGAGGTTTTATTTCTGGGATCGCTCAATGACTGTTAAGTAAGTTAGCTTCTTAATGCTCATGTTAAGCATTATAGGGAATGTGTTGGGGGTGCAAATAACTGGGATTCTTGCTTTCTACCAATATGCATATTGTTTTGCAATTTACAAATGTCAGATTTTAGGACTGAATTATTTTCATTTTCATCACAAGAGCTTTGCTAGCTAATACAGGAAGATAACTGTACTTGTTTCTTACTTGAAACCAATACCTCAGATCATGGACAATGTTATAGAGAAGCAGATGAAGAAAGATCATTGATTCAACTGTGTGTTCTTTGTTGCATGCATTTCTCTACTCTCAGGACAAAAGCAAAACATCTCATTTTGATTAGAAAAAATTGCCAGATTTCAGTGAGAACCAAAGTGACACAAAAGGAGAATTTCTACATTAGGTGGTTCTCCATGAATCACCCCATGGATACTTGCTGGGATGCTGATAGTAATTCTAGCTTCTCATCTCAGGTTTTTGAGAATTAATCCACACAGTATACAGTGTTTTTGTGAATCATTAGAGACATACTTAGGAGTAGGAGATCTCTAATATCCCCTTATAGGAATCTGATAGGAGAATCCTGGCATTATTAGGTGGCTAACAGTTAAGAATTACTAAGGATCTGGCTTTACTATTCAAGTTTTGCTTCCCTCTTATTACAAAAGACAACTTAAAATGCATATATTTCATAGATGTATTTAGTTTGGAAAAAGGTGTGTACCCAGTAATTGAGAACTTTTTATAGGACAGTTTACCAGCTGAATAGCCATTTTTCTTTTGCCAAACTCAATTTTGTAGCTAGAGAGGCATGAGGTAGGGTTCTTATCAATCGGATGTGAGCAGAAGTGCATTAAGAGCTTTCCACTTTTGTTTCATTTTCATAAAATAAAAACAAAGCCACAGGAGACAAAACTCTTTCCCAGCTTCCTTTTCTGTCAATATGGCAGTCTTAGATCCCAGAATTGGAACCCATTGTATAACTCTGAGAACAACCCCGCCTGATAACAATGAAGTAGGAAGGTGTTAATAGAAGGAGGCTATGTTGTCAGTGGCATTGTCTGGCCACCATGCCATCCCTGTACTGTTCTTGGGAATGCTGCTTGTGAAATGCAAACAAACCCCTTTCTTATTTAAGCTATCATTGATCAGATTTTTAATTTCTGGTGACTGAAAATATTCCTGCTGAAACAGCCCTCACAATTCCATTCTCTACACTAGCAGTTTTCAGACTAGAGAGTGCACGAGAATCACGTGAAGGACTTGCTAAAATATGGATTGCTGTGTCAAAGGTGAGTGAGATTATTAATATTAGGTGTGAACTTGACTGGATTGAAGGATGCCTAAATGGCTGGTAAAATATTGTTTCTGGGTTCATCTATGAGGGTGTTGCCAGAGGAGACTGGCATTCAAGTTGATGGACTGAGAGAGGGAGACCCACCCTCAGTTTGGGTGGGCACTGTCCAATCGATTGCCAGTGCAGCTAGAACAAAGCAGGCAGAAGAAGGTGGGATAACTTTGCTTGCTGAGACTTCTGGCTTCCTTCCCCTCCATGCCCATGCTGGATCCTTCCTTCCTCTTCTCCCACCCTTGGACATCACACTCCAGGTTCTTTTGTCTTTGGACTTGCACCAGCAGCCTCCTGGTAGCTCTTGGGGCCCTTGGTCACAGACAGAAGGCTACACTGTCTGCTTCTATGGTTTTGAGGCTTTCAGAGCCAGACTGTGCAACTACCAGCTTCTCTCTTCCCCAGCTTGCAGACAGCCTATCATGGGACTTCACCTTGTAGTTGTTTCAGCCAGTTCTCCCTAATAAACTCCCTGTTGCATATACATATATCCTATTGGTTCTGTCTCTCTGGACAGCCCTGAATAATACAGTAGGTCTGTGACACCTGAGAATTTGCTCTTCCAACAAGTTTCTAGGTGATGCTGATGCTGATAATCCAGTGACCACACTTTGAGAACCACAGCTCTGCAGAATAATTTTACAAACTATAAATATTAATATAACACTCATGCAATTAAAACACATTAATACTGTCCCAGACCCTTCAAAACAAACATCAATCTCCTTGGAATGACATCTATATCTGCTTCTCTCATATAATTTTTTGTGGAGCCTATATTCCCATCATCTTCAACTGATACATTTCTCTGATAATATTCTATTCTCTGTAGCTACTTTCTAATACATTTTTCCCTCTGCTTAGAATATATTTCTTTATTAATTTTTAGACTCTTCCAATTAATCCTTCAAGACTCCGTCTTTTCTTGACTAAGTCACTGGGCTCAGTACCCCATACTGTGAAACAAATATTTATTTACTTTTGGGTTTTGTCCGTGCAATTTACATGGGATAGGTTCTACAGCAATCAGGCACTCATCTCCATATCTCCCATGTCTAGCACAGGTCCTGAAACACAGTAAAAAGTCTTGCTAAGTGAATAGTATATGTTGAACCAATGATACTATGTATTTCTAATAACAGTTTTTTATACTACAAGGTTGAAATAGAAACTCCATCTTTCTTTAAGTCCTATTGTTTATAATATACATGTTAGTAATTTATTACAGGCTGGGCACAGTGGCTTAAATCTGTAATCCCAGCATTTTGGGAGGCCGAGGTGGTTGGAGCACCTGAGGTCAGGAGTTTGAGACTAGCATGGAGAAACCCCATCTCTACTAAAAATACAAAATTAGCCAGGTGTGGTGTCGCATGCCTGTAAATCCTAGCTACTCAGGAGGCTGAGGCAGGAGAATCGCTTGAACCAGGGAAGCATAGGTTGCGGTGAGCCAAGATGGCGCCATTGCACTCCAGCCTGGGTGACAGAGCAAGATTCTGTCTCAAAAAATAATAATAAAAATAACAATAATAATAATTTATTATAATCATTTTTATTCAGTTTAAAAATAATTTTTGTGGATGACCTTTTGAACATAGTCCTTTGTAAGGGACAAAGTCCTTATTTATCTCATTTTTTTGAATGTAACAGAAATTGAAACCAGAAAGTTCTCACAGAACAGATGCCCTTGCAATTGAAAATCACTCCTTCTAATAATGCTTGGCATAATTTTTGTTAGGTTTGTATCTCTGGTATAATTACATGATGATTTTAATGGAAATTATAAAGAAGTATTTTACAAAGGAACAGAATATTTTATGTGTAGTTATATGTAAATTTACTCATAAATATGCAAGCTTTCTTTCTCACATGGGTATTTGCTTAAGGATCACTCTGATAAATGCAAACAGGACTCATATTATTTATTAGAAGATTGCTGAGATATATAACAGTAATTGTCATACCACTCTGTAGAATTCAATTCCAGAATCTGCTGTTGTTCCTATTGACTGATTATGTACAGTAAAAACTGCCACATTTACCAATTCAACTGAGATATTAAAATATATAAGTTTTTATTTTCTTCAGATGCATAAACTATTTATTATGTGCATGTTGTTATTTTATGAAGCCAATCTGGCTTTCAAATGAGGCAAAGCTCTGGTTTATACAGTATGATTTTGTATCATTCATGTCAGTGTCAATCTAATTATATTAATAAATAAATAAGAGAAGAAGCCAATTTTCACCTTTGGAAACTTGTATTATATGATACAATATAGCAGAAGAATAGTAAGTTTCTTCAACTGGGTATGCTTTCCCAAGATTAAGTTTGAGATACAAATAACACTAGTGTCCATTTTGTAAGCTACACAAGATGATTCTTTCCTCTTGTAAGTTGAATAATTGCATTTCCATAACAAATGTTTTTAAAAGCTTCAGTTCAGTTTATTTCAATTAATGTAACAGCCATTTGTTGAGAGTCTTCTATGTCATTAATGCTGCTTAGCTATTCTGAGAAGCATATGTTTCTAATTCTTCAAGAGTAACCCTTGTTTTCTAGGTAAAACTCAGAAAAGGACAGTACAGGTCTTCTTGGCAATTCTAAGATACTGTCATAAATACTTTCTTTAAATTCTGAGATGTGGTCAGAAAATGTTAGATTAGGCAGATCTGAAGACATATGAATTATGTACTGTTGAATTATCTAGAATAGACACACTGTCTCCATTTTTTCTCTTTTATGGCATAACATCATTTTTGAATAATCATTTGAC
The DNA here is from genome assembly GCA_004027835.1 of Alouatta palliata. Classification (NCBI taxonomy): domain Eukaryota; kingdom Metazoa; phylum Chordata; class Mammalia; order Primates; family Atelidae; genus Alouatta; species Alouatta palliata. The sequence goes on from PVKV010009020.1 coordinate 75,419, forward strand.
ACACTAATCCTTGAAGGAGAGAAATTTTGAATGCCTTGGTGAAACAGCTGGCATATTTTCTTTTCATGTAAAATAAGTCGAATGATACTTAGAGTCCTCTTCAGGGTAATGCCAATGTAGGCAGTTCTTTCAGACCTGCTTTGGGCTAAGTGTTTCCTCAGGCAAGCAGTCACCATGCAGAGTCAGAAAACAATTGAGGCACTTTGTTCTGGGAGGAACCAAGGCTTAGCTACATCTACAAATTTTTCTCAATTGTAAGGCAAATGAAACTATGTACTCACTGTCTCAGGTTACTAAACTTGTGAGTTGCTTCTGTATGACTTATGTGTTTCACTGAAATTATTTTAAACCCGATTTGTTTATTTATGGTAGCATAGATGGCACCAACACCTTGTGCGAGGCCACTGTGTTGTATGGACACTATCCGTACCCTGATTGGGCTCTGATATTTCACTGTAATTTGCACCCTACAGGGTCACTCCCTTATCCTACTTCATCTAGATGCCCTATACTGATCAACCCCCAACTCTTTACCCCTCAGCCCTACCTAATGGCTTTTGGACTTAATTTTTTAGGAAGGGAAGGAAAAGAAATAACAAGGGGGAAAAAAGAAAAACATCAAAGGGAAAACATTTTTATTAATTTTTAATTATTTCTACATATTAAAATTGTTTATAATAAGTATTCAGAAGAATTTTTAAAATTGGTCCTTTGAGGACAAGTCTTCTGCAGAAATGTATGCTTCAACCTGTTTCACTATTAGTTTTAAAATACAAACAAAACTATCAGCAGAGTTGGAATATACTACTAAAACAATATTGCCTTTCAGTTGCAGTATCAGTTTGCACCAAAGTGAAGGAGATAGAGAAGAGTCTTGTTTCAATTAAATCACCTTTATGGTTAAAGGGCACCCAGAAAAATAAAGACAAGATCTATAGCTTTCAATAGAAGGTGTGAAAGCTTAGTTGGTCCAATTCTAATGGCCTAAATCTTGAGGCCTAGATAGATTCAAAGTAGTTTTAGATTCTTCAGGTTTCACGTGTGGGGATAAAATGCATATTAGCAATAGTTTTAGATGAAAGTAAATAAAAGTTATGATACTTGTTAACAGGTAAAAGTACTGAAATACTCTTTAAGGTGCATAGAAATTTTTAAATACTCTATACTTCAAATGCTGTGCATTTCTAACAAAAATTCATGTAGATGGGCTCTTTTATTAATTTGCCAACTATTTATTGAATTTCCACCATGTTCTAATTAAGTAGGTGAGTTCAATATAATGAGTCACGTGCTGTAATTCAGATAAGAATAGAATTCTCTGGATGTGCATAGGATCATCACCCAATGTATGGTCAGAAGAGGCTCCCTGAAGTCCTTATTTTAGCAGAACATCTAAAGATGAGTCAAGCAAAGATAGGACGTTCGACCAGAAAGTCTGGCAACTCACAAACTTGAGGAAACATGTTCATATCACTGTAGGTCATTCTGTTGACTGGATTTTAGTATGTAAGGTGGGGAGCTGGGATGGGCAGTATTCTTAAGATGTCCTTCCAAAATTGTATGCCCAAAATTCAATCAGGCATGAATTTAGGTGCTACCCAAATAGACTTTGCAGAGGTAATTACGTTTCTGAAAATAAAGAAATTGTCCTGGGTTATCCAAGTGGGCCAAATCTAATTGTCTGAACCATTAAAAGCAGGGAAATTTCTCCAGCTGGAGTAAGAAAGATGCAGCCAAGAGAGGAGACAGAAGCAGAAGTTAGAATGATCTGAAGCATGAGAAGGAATTGACCCACTGTTAACAACTTTGAAAATGAAAGGGGGGCAGGAATAAGCCATACAGATGCCTTTTAGAAGCTGCAACTGACCCCCAGTTAAAGGTAAGCAAGAAAATTAGTACCTCATTTCTACAGATGCAAGGAACTGAGTCAGCCGACAATTTGAATGAACATGGAAGCTGATTCCTTTCAGACTCTTTTGATAAGAGCCAATCAGTCACGACCTTGTTTTTGTACTTGTGAAACCAGGACCAGAGAAACTAGCCTAGCCATTTTGAACTCCTGACCTATAGATTCGGAGATTAAAATTTAGTGTTGTTTTAAGGTACTAAATTATGATCATTTTTAAGGCAGCAGTGGAACAACAGTAATTGTGAAATAAGAGTCTAAAAGGAGTGATTCTCAACTGGTTGTGATATGGCCTCCCAGGAGACATTTGGCATTGATGAGAGACTTTTTTGGTCATAACCAGAGGTGGAGGGTTTGCCACTGGCTTCCAATGGGTAAAGGCCAGAGATGCTTCTAAAATCCTGTAATGTGCAGAATAGTCCCCTACAACAAAGTATTATGTAGTCCAAAACATCTATTGTGTCAAGATTAAGAAACCCTAGACTAGAAGTAGGCAAGCACTGGATAGATGATCAAAGGTCTTGTTTATCTTGATCCCTAGCTGGATAGAAAGTAAGTTATACTTATTTTGTTGGGAAAAGGGCAGCAAGAAGGACTGAGGTAATTATTACAAGTAGTTTTGTGGCCAGGCGCAGTGGCTCATGACTGTAATCCCAGCACTTTGAGAGGCTGAGGCAGGTGGATCATGAGGTCAAAAGATGGAGACCATCCTGGCCAACATGGTGAAACCCTGTCTCTACAAAACATACAAAAATTATTTGGGTGTGGTGGCTCACAAATGTTGTTCCAGCTACTTGACAGGCTGGGGTAGGAGAATTGCTTGAACCCAGAAGCAGAGGTTGCAGTGAGCCAAGATCTCGCCACTGCACTCCAGCCTGATGACAGAGCAAGACTCTGTCTCAAAAAAAAAAAAAAAAAAAAAAATAGTAGTTTTGTCATTAACAAACGTCTACTGAAAAAGTAACTAACAAATTAAATCACATCAAATTTCTTGGTTGCTCGTCTAACATAAATAACAATTTGTCTATGCAAGTGGTCATTTACAAAGCAACAATAATTACAAAAAAGATGACTTACAATGACAAATCAACCTTAAAACTGGAAGCCTAATGATATTTTTGAAAAATGTTGTTAAGAAAACATCAGAAGAAAGTATTCACCTAATTAATTTCCAGTGTCTTTGTCTTTGTGAGGATTGCTCATCATGTTAGTGGCTTTTCTACTCACATCAAATCCTCTGCTTGGTTAGGTCACCGCATAATGAGGCTACTGGACAGCTACATCCTTTAAATCCCTTTGTCTTAATATTTTCCTTTTTTTTTTTTTTCATTTATCTGCAACTTGCATTCCCTTCATAAGCCCATGACTTTTTTTCTGTAGATAACTTACAAAGACAGGGATGAAATATATACTCCTTTTTATCTCCCTAATCAAAGCTAATTAGCATATTTTATAATGAGAAGGACAATCAATAAGAATATTTCAAAAGTCCAGATAGTATTGTTTCACTCATATTAAAATTTCCATTGAAATTTAAAAATAAGACTATATTAGCAATATACTCACTTTATGCTTTACATAACCTAGTATAGACTGGTTTTTCCCTCTAAATTAATGGCTTCTACTCATTTGTCATTGTTGCTCATTAAGTTTCACTATTCTGAGCTATTATGTTTCTTAATTAATGGTACCTTATCATTATTGATGCATACAGGAAAAATCTCTTGTTTTTATTGGTGTGTTTCGTTTGTATGTGTTCATGCTAAATGAGTATTCCTCAATAGGTATTTTTAAATCAAGTAAAGAACACAGAGTTGTGTATATATATATTTGTTTGTTTTTGTTTTGTTTTTTTTTTTCATCAAGAACTCTCCTTTTAAGCTCTGTCCACATTGTTGGACCCTCATTCTTCCAACACATTTTAATTCTCCCAATGATGTCACCCGCCTATTATGCAGACCCAAGTTATCTCCAACCTTCCACCATGCAGTGGTGCTACTCTAACATCTTCATAAACAAAAATACAACTATTTGCCTAAGCATTTACAGGCATATGAGTGATTTATTTGGGATACAATCTATGAAACAAAAATTCAGAATTATAGGATATTCATCTTCTATATTTGACTAAAATATATCAGCAATCTCCACAGAGATTGTACCCTAGTTTCATGAGCATCCATGTTCGTGTCATCCAGCTTTCTAGTTTGTTAGTCTTTTCTTTAGGAAATGTTAACATGTTATAATTTAAATTTGTGTTTATTTGATTATTGATGGTTTTTTTTTATGTGGGCTTTGGACTTTAAGGGTTTTTTTTGTTGTTGTTGTAAATTGCCGGCCATGGTCTTTGCCTGCTCTTCTCTTTCTGATATAGCTGCCATCTCTTTCTGATTGATTTGTAAGAAATCATTATTATTATATATTAGCCCTTTGTGAATGTTATGCCTTACAAAATATCTTCTCTTTTTTTTTTTTTTTTTTTGAGACGGAGTTTCACTCTTGTTACACAGGCTGGAGTGCAATGGCGCAATCTCGGCTCACCGCAACCTCCGCCTCCTGGGTTCAAGCAATTCTCCTGCCTCAGCCTCCCGAGTAGCTGGGACTACAGGCACGTGCCACCATGCCCAGCTAGTTTTTATATTTTTAGTAGAGACAGGGTTTCACCATGTTGACCAGGATGGTCTCGATCTCTTGACCTCGTGATCCACCCGCCTCGGCCTCCCAAAGTGCTGGGATTACAGGCGTGAGCCACCGCGCCCAGCCACAAAATATCTTCTCTTATTTTGACTTCTGTATCTAACTTTGACCAAAATTGCCTTCATTGACAGAAAACCTAAATATTAGTTTAATAAAATGAATCTCATTTTCCCCCTATGGTTGTGCTTTAGAAGGTTTTTTTTTTTTATTATTTTCCAGCCTTGGGTCTCAAATATATATAGACACACAGTACACACATAATTTTGCCTTTCAAACACAGATCTTAAATAAACTTTTGAAATTTTTAGAATGGTTTTATATTTACAGAAAAATTGTGAAGATAATACAAAGAATTCCCATATCAGGGGTCCCCAGTCCTGTAACAGAGAACCTGTAGCTGTCCATGATCTGTTAAAAACCCTCGGGGTGACACAGCAGGAGGCAAGGAATGGGCAGGCCAACCAGCATTACCACCTGAGCGCTACCTCCTCTCATCGGATCAGCAGTGGCATTAGATTCTCATACAAACAGGAACCCTACTGTGGGCTGTGTATGCAAGGGATCTAGGGTGCATGCTCTTTATGAGAATTGAATGCCTGATGATCTGAGGTGGAATAATCTCATCCCAAAACCATCCACCACCAGCCCCCACTCTACTACCCCCACTACCACCCCAAACCCCATTCTTGGAAAAATTGTTTTCCACAAAACCCATCCCTGGCGCCAAAAAGGTTGAGGACTGCTTGTTTACACTCAATTTTCCCTTTTATTAATATCTTTTATTTGTATGATATGACATCATTAACAAAATTGATACATTATTATTAACTAAAGACCACAACTTTTTTTTTCAGATTTCCTTAGTTTTTGCCTATCCTCTCTTCCAGAATCCCATCCAGAATACATTGCATTTAGGCATTATGTCTCCTTAGACTGCTATGGGCTGAGGCAGTTTTTCAAACATTCTTTGTTTTCGATGATGACAGTTTTTGTAAATGCTGGTTAGATGTTTTGTAAAATATCTCTGTTGAGATTTGTCTTATGTTTTTCTCATGATTACGCTAGGGCTGTGTCTTTTGGGGAAGAGGACCACAGAGGTAAAGTGCCATTTTCACCACATCCCAACAAGGGTACACACTATCAACATTATTTATCATTGTTGATACTGACCTTAGTTACCTGGCTAATGTAGTATTGCTCATGTTTCTCCACTGCATGGCTACTCTTTTTCCCTCTTTTTTCCATACTATACGTACTCTTTAGGAAAAGGTCACTGTGTGCATCCCGCAGCATGAGTGGAAAGTTACATTAACTCTCCTTGAGGGTGAAGTCTTTATAAAAATTATTTGAAATTCAACTACAAAGATTTGTCTATTTCTCCCACTTACTTATTTCTATGATCATTTATTTATATCACTATGGACACACAGATATTTATTTTTGTACTTTGCGTTATAATCCAATACTACTTTATTTATTTTGATGCTCAAATTGTACCAGCTTTGGACTTTGAGAACTCTTCCAGTTAGCTTGTAAGTCCCTTTGACACAACTCAAATATGAACTTTCCAAGCATGTACCTACTCTGACACTGTAAGATGCACCAGGCTCATTTTTATATATATTTTCTGCCCCAGTCTTAGAATCTATCATTTCTCTAAAGAACATGGCCCCTTTTATAGTATTGGAGAATAAGACCCTGGCATTGCATATACTCATTACTACCAGGATGTTGTTACCTCTAGGCCCTCTCAGCTGCCAGACAAAGGAGATAGATGGATGGATAGAGATATTTATGTATAGTTGTGTGTGTGTGTGTGTGTGTGTGTGTGTATATAAATATATACATTTATATATTTGTGCATATACATGGATTGGTATATATAAATATTTATATATGTAACCATCTGTATCTGTATTAAACTTAACATGAGTTCATACTGATTTCTCCAACTCTAATTCATTATGGTACGCATCATTCTAGTATCCTTTCCATTGTTATCTGTAACTACCAACGGAGAAAAACATGGCTTCACCATCCACCACCCATTACTTAACTGTTTAATTCTGATATACGTGTGTGTGTGTGTGTGTGTGTGTGTGTGTGTGTGTGTAGTTTCAGAATTGTTGATCTGTAGCTTTATGAGAATTACAGTATAGTGCTTACCTACACTTACTTTTCTCTTTACTGTTAAAGATTCCATTCATTTCTGAAGTTATTTGGGTCAGCACCTTTTCACTCCCTTCAGTGAGATAGTTTTATATTTTTAAAATATGGTTACGGTATTTTATTATCTTTGTACACCCATCATCAATAAATGAATTTCTGTTACCTAGCATCTTTGCTAGCAATTGCTATTGTCAGTCTTATTTGGATTTTAGCCACTCTAATGTCTGTGTAGCTGCAGTTTGTTTTATGCATTTCCCTAATGCCAAATGATGCTGAAAATATTTTATATACTTATTTTCCATCTATATATCTTCTTGTAAAGTGCTTGTTCAAATATTTTACCCTTTTTTAAATTGGTTTGTTATTCTTGAGTCTCAAGAAATCTTTGTATGTTTTGGATACAAATCCTCTATCAGATATGTGTTTGGCAAATATTTTTTCCCAGTTCACGGCTTATCTTTTCATTTTTTTGACAGTGCTCTTCAAAAGCAGGAGTTTTTAATTTACTAAAGTTCAACATATATTTTTTCTTTCATGGATCATGTTTTGGTGTTTCATGTAAAAGCTCATCGTCAACCAAAAGGTTTTATATATATATACACACACACACACACATACACACACACATATTATTATTATATAATATATATAATGTATATAAATATATTATATATATAAAATGTGTATAAATGTAATATCTAAATATGTATTATAATATACTTACATATACATGATTTTAAATTTTCTTCTGGAAGTTTTGTACTTTTGTGTTTTACATATAAGTCTATGTGTATTGTAATTTAATTTTTGTAAAAATGTGTAAATCCCTTCCTAGGGTCATTTTTTGCATATCCAATTGTTCAGGACAATTTGTTGAAAAGATCATTTTTTATCCCTTGAATGCCTTTGAATCTTTGCTAAATATTAGTTGACTACATTTGTGTAGGTCTATTTTTTGGTTCCTTATTCCATTTTCTTGATCTTGGTGCCTATTTATCCACTAGATCATGGATTTCTGGATTTCTGTGGCTTTATAGTAAAACTTGAAATTGGATGATGTGAATCCTCCAACTCTTTTTCTTCATTACTGTGTTGGCTATTCTAGGTATTTCCCATATACACTTTAGAATCAGTTTGTCAAAATCTACAAACTATCTTGCCAAGATTTGGATTAAAATGTATTGATTCTGTAGATTGAGTTTGGAAAAACTATAGCATCTTAACAATTTTGAATCATCCATGCCTAAACATGGAACATCTGTACATTTATTTAGATGCCTTTTTATTTCTTTCATCAATGTATTGTAACACATATAGGTTTTAATGTATCCAAGTTGACCTTTGTATGTGATGTTGATAAAGGATCTGGTTATGTTTTTTTTGTGCGTTAAATATTATATACTCAACAATCTGTGACTCCTGTTGATTTGTGGCTTCACCTTTACCACATACTTAATTTTTATACATAGACACATTTGCTTTTAAGCTTTCTTTATAGCCTTAGTTTCAGAATGTCACTCACAGTTCCTGACTCCACTAGATTCCCCAATATGGCTGTCTGACTCCTCAAAAGCAGCAAGGGAGTAAGAGACATCAAGAAATTTAAGAAGCAGTGTCATGTGAAGCTTGCAGTGAAGATGAAAACTGTTCATTTAATTTTGTAAATAGGAGGTCACTGGGCAATTGGC
>PVKV010009021.1:0-14980 GCA_004027835.1 Alouatta palliata
GGGGAGGGATAGCCGGGGGTGGGGAGTTGGGGAGAGATAGCATGGGGAGAAATGCCAGATACAGGTGATGGGGAGGAAGGCAGCAAATCACACTGCCATGTGTGTACCTGTGTAACAATCTTGCATGTTCTTAACATGTACCCCAAAACCTAAAATGCAATTAAAAAAAAAAGATTGAAGAATTGAGAAAGAAAATTGTTCATCAAATTAGCTTGACTTTCCTGGAACACAACAAGCAGCTCAGATGTACCAGACAGAAACTCATGAGTAGAAAAATTTCAGGCACCATATGCCTTTCTTACAGTGTAATTAAAACCTGAAGAGATGTTTATCTGGGGGCATTTTTGCTAACATTATCCCAAGCATGGGTCCTGGGTCTTGGTCAATAGGCCTCTGAAACATTTCACTTGATTTTATGTCACCATGAACATAGACACGGAAGACTAATTTGGTTAATTATTGGTGTCCTGGTGTTTTGGGGTGGAAGGGCAATTTTAATCCCTGAAAATCACTTCTTTGTATCTGTTAAAGTATATAAATGATTATAAAGTATGGCTAGCAAAAGTGACATTTGGTGATGGGAAACTCACATAACCTAAAAGAAAGAAAGTAAAGATAGCTAATAGATAAGGGGCTATGTCTCATTTCTCTAGTGAATTCACTGATATGATAACTTACCTATAAGTAGCTATGGCCAACTAATATTAGAAAGGTGGAGGGCTGCCCAGTACTGCTGAAACTAAACTCCCAGGCTAGAGTTGGTGTAAATTAGTTTCTTTGTTTAATTTTATTTAGAAAAGTTGTACTAAAATTGGACTAATGAAAGCATTCCTACTTATTAAATTGCTCCCAATCTGAATATACTTTAGTTTTAATTTCTTATTCTAGTGTTTAACAGATAAATGAACAATAAGAATTTCACTTTGCAGTTTTCAAACTTTCACAATCAAGAAAAATACATGTACAACGTAAAATAATTATATAAAAAAGAATACTTGAGTAAGTTATCAATGTGACCAAGTTCACATTATTGTGACCAGGGTCACATTATGATCAATTCATTTTTCAAAATAGCCCCCACATACATCCAATACAGAAATGAAATTAGAGGGATAGTCATCTGTTTTGTGACACAATAAGATCTGGTTGTAATGGAAGTAATTTACTTACATAAAATGTTTCCATGACAGTTCCATGTAAACATTCAAGTCATACGTGTGTCTAAGTTATTCATTGATGGGGCATCATTCATGTTCCCCTAGGTTAATGGGAGCACATTCTCAATGCTCCAACTCAATGACCAAAACATAATTTTAACAAGGTAGGACAATGTAGGAATTAGACAGTTTGCAGCTGTCAAAATATTCCTTGCCTTATTCAAGGGACCTTGAACATCTATAGGCAAACCTTTAATTTTAAGAAAGGTTGAAGAGTTATTTTTGTAGTTTTGGGTATTTGAATTTTTTTTTTTTACTTTTTATTTTTAGTTCTGGGGTACATGAGCAGGATGTACAGACCTGTTACATAGGTAAATGTGTGCCATGGTGGTTTGCTGCACCTATCAACCCATTACCTAGGTATTAAGCCCAGCATGCATTACTCGTCAAAAGCAATTGCAACCAAAGCAAGAATTGAAAAATGAAATCTATTTGAATGTTGAATTTTAAAATAGAGTCTCTCCCAAGTACAGCAAATGTTTCTTAAGTAGTTTTGTCATGTAAGGGAAACAAATTTTTCTTTAATCAGCAAGCCCCATAAAGTCAACAAAAAGTCACTGCATAAGGACATTAGATTATTTAAGGCCAAGGTGTTAAAAAATTAAAAATAAACTGGTGAGGGTAAAAACCGAAAAGGTAATTAATATGGTAAATAAAACATTTCCCTGGTAAAGGTAGCTAGTGAACAGGCAGACAACAAATCTCGTATTTCCCCCAAGTGTGATTAAGGTAACTCTCAAAGAGCATGTATTAAGCACCTCCTAAGAGGACACTTTTCTAAGTATGAGTGACTGAAGATGTGTGCATGTGCCTCTTATCGCTGGCTGTACGTCTGGTTGTCTCTGTCTGGGAGATGTTGATGTTGATGCTCCTTTCTCGGTGCCCTCCTCATCCACCAGCAGAGGCTGCCCTGGGGTTCATGGATGTCTGGGAACTTGGTTTCCCTCCCTGCTTACCTAAGTCTGGGTGTGCAGGGTAGAACTAAGCAGTTTACGCTGATGAGATTGCACTGTTCTAGTGTCAAGTGGAAGGGTAATGAAAAGGATAGGCTTTTTAATTCCAAATTCTATCCCCTGTAGTATAAAGAGTAAGAGTTGAAAAGTGAAAGGTAGGTTTTGTAAGTTTTTGCTTTTTTTCTACTCCTGAAGAATATTTAAGCCCTTTGGTCTTGGAAATTCCAAAATGTTCACAGCCCTGGAGTTTACTAGGAAGTCACTCATTCACGCCTCTTTGAAATCTTTTCAAAAACCTAAAGGAATTTGCAGCTTTTAATTGAGGGTAACCAGGGTTACAGTAAAAAAAAAAAAAAAATATATATATATATATATATATATATACACATATATATATCATGTGACAATTAAAAACAAATAATTTACTAATGATTATTTTTTACTTATTAATTCACCAAAAACAAGTTTGAGGCATAAAAATGTTAAAACATACCCAAAGTGGAGTAATTAAAATACAAAGAGAACAAAGTTACATTAGAAAGAAAGAATGAGTTGTGTCTTAATAATGCTTAGGCACAAATTTAGCTTTAAGCCTCTGGAAATATGTTTAAAAAAAAGGATTAGATTGGATTAGATTAGATTTGGTCCTTGGTGTCAGATGAAAAGAAAAAAGGACAAAGCAGAGTAGTGAAACTATTTTTAATTGACTTAATTCTACAAAGTATGTTTCATATATCTAACAAAAATATATTTTGCTGGGTCATTTCAACTATGGTTGTGCAGAATTTCCAGCTTAAATCAAATGCTATTATTATTCATCATCAGAGCATCATGTTTCTCCCCTTTTAAGTGGTTTATTATAGTAGTAATGTGTGTGTGATTATTACCTGTATTTTGAACTAAGGGAATGTAAGCTCTATGAGAGTAGAGGCCAAATCTACTTTTGTTCAATGTTATATTTCAGATGCAGGGCTGGCATAGGGAAGCTCTTGGTAAAAATTTGTTGAATGAGTTAATTCTTCTAATAAATGCCTTTCATACCATTCCCTGAAATCCCAGGACTTTACATTAAATTTCAATTTGTGTAATAAATTTTATGGAAAAAAAGTAAAAATAATATAATCTAATTTCTAGGTTTTTTGATGACATGATTATTAAGTAATATGGCTTGGAAAATCTAGAGGAATATGTGAGCTAAATTCCCCTTAGATTGTCCCTTCCAATATTGGATGTTAAGTTCTGGCAAGAGCTGGCCCACAAAAATTTGTGGTTAAATTTTCTGAAAACAAAATGCATCCACTGCTTACTCATTAAAGAAAACTGTATACCAACATTAAGTGAAACAGTGTACATTCTTCTGTAAAAATTCAGAGTTTTGGGTTGTGTTATGGCCTAAGTGGAGAGCTGCTTCCCTTTCCCTCAAAGACAGTGGTACAAAGAGATGAGAAGGGGACCTGGGGGCCAGCCAAGCTTAAGTTGGAGTCCCAGTTCTGCCACTTGATATCACTGTGACATTGGGCAAGTATTCTTTGCTTAAGCTGCAAGTTAACACTTTGCGAAGTGTGGCAATGACACCTGCTACTTCTCAGAATTGTGGAGGTAAAGTAACAATGAATGAAAAATGTCCAACACATAGTAGGGTAATATATAGATATATATTTTTAATGGATATCTTTTTCAAGCCATCTGTTCAATGGCGGTGAAGAATGCCATTCAGCTTCACCAAAAGTGCACCTAATTCCCTGGAAGAATTCTGTAACCAAGGTGACTTTTGGGGTCAATAACATGTTAGTGATAGTTTTCCAGAAGTTTCCATAATATGCCTAGATCTCAATCACTAGTCACTGAATTAAGAGTAAGTAAATAAGTCAATAAATCTGGATCTGAAAACCCTTGCTTTTGGTCAAGTTGTAGCTCAAATAAAACCCTAAGGCCCATTGACATTGGAGTTTGTTTGAGCTTTTACATTGTTTTCCCCACCTATGGGCTTACCTTCTGAAATCTGAGTTTTTGACTATCCTTGAATATTAGTGAATTTCTAATTAAAATTAGGGGTTTTTTTTAAGCCAAAATGTGTTCCATCTCTTTCTTTACATTGTATAGCACATTTAAAAACAAGCTCTCTGTTTTTATGCTTGGACTTAGGTAATATGAAATAAAGCTTTTGCCCAGAAATTAAGTATTTAATGGAAAGGGAAATATTGATTATTATTACAGCATATTTTCTGGTAAATTTTTGCATTACTGGATGCTAACAGGCATTCAGTGAACTTACTAAACAACATCATTTAGAAACAATCTTTATTTTATTATAGCCTAGGTGTCTCTAACTTGCATAATTGCTTTATTTACAAAAACTGGAATATTCACAATTTCCTCTGTAAGAAATCTATGTTTCATTGAAAGATAAACAATTCTCTTTTTGTTTGGGAGACAGATTTAGATTTTAATAACCTACACTCTCTCATGTGCTTCAACTATAAATTGTACATACAATTTATCATCATGACAGGATGTTGCCAGGTCAGAATCACTGGGCAGGAACGGCATATCTAGAGTCCACTCTCTTCTGAAAAAGTCATCGAGTCCTTTGTCACTGAGAGCAGGTCATTTTATTAGTTTGGAGAGCTACCATGTGATACAGAAAGAAGGAGCATGTACTCCCAATAGATCTCAGAAGCAGTGTGACTATTTTAGAAAGAGATATGGCTGAACATATAAAACAATTCAATTACACTGGCATATCAATTCCTAAATCATTAAGCAGTTATCCTAAATGTCTAAAAGGAGCACAAACAAATGAAATATCCAAGCTTAGGATAGACAATATTTTGTATAAAAGGTATCTGAAAGCAAAATAGGCATCTGTCTATTTCAAAATGTTTGAAAATAAACATGGATTGATGAAAATAAGAAGTTTGGATTCTAGACACTGACTCTACAACCCCCCCACACCCCCACCCCCACACACAAATGATAGAACACAAGTAGGCCTCTCTTAAAGTCTGTGACTTTGTACCTTTAAGAGGAACAGGCAGGAGTCAGCGCTGGGAAACATCAAGTGTTTTGAGATTCACCTGGGGATGCTGCTGTGCTTCACAGCTGTGATTGTTACCATTTGCTTACTAATTCTAATAAAATATGAGATGCATTTAATGACTAATGTTTTTTAAAAAATATCTTTTGTTTAAATCTTCTAGAAGATGGTGAATTCAAACAGAAAATTTGAATGGCAAGAGAAAATAACAGAGGGATATCCTGTGTATTTACTGTACCTCCGCTGTGTTACAGGTTACTGGGGACTGTGACCTAGGGTGGTCCTAAGCCTAGAGCTGAATCCGCCAAAAAAAAAAGCACCTCACAGGGGAAGGCGGTCTTCACACTAAGCAACTTGGTCCTCGCTTAATAAGGTCACTGAAGATCTGTAAACAAACCCAGAAAGAATCCTTGGGTAAAAAAGAGGATGATCAGCATAGAAGGAGAGGGCCAGGGGAGCAAAGATCATTCATGTTCCTCCCGTCCCAGGTTAAAGCATAACCTCAGCCTTGGAGGAACAAGATTATTATCATCCAATGGATTCATCTTGCTCACTGTCCAGAAAAGCCAATTTACTGAGATGGCATTATTGCAACAGAAAAAATTTTAATAAACACAGAGCCATTTAAATGGAAGATCAAAGTTTTATTATTACTCAGATAAGTCTCCCTGAAAATTTAGAGGCTAGAGTTTTTTAAGGATAGTCTGGTGGGCAGGGAGGTAGGGAATGGGGAGTGCTGATTGGCTGGGACAGAGATAAAAGCATAAGGAATCAAAGCTGTCTTCTTGCACTGTCAGTCCCTGGGTGGGAGCCACAAACCAGATGAGCCAGTTTATCCCTCTGAGTGGCATCAGTTGGTCCATCAGAAGGCAGGGTCTAAAAAATACCTTGAACACGAATCTTAGGTTTTACAATAGTAATTTTATCTACAGGAGCTATTGGGGAGGTTAAAAATATTGTGGCGTCTGGCTGCATGACTTGACTTCTGAGCCATAATTTCTAATTTTATGATTAATCTCATAATCTAATTATAATTAATTTAATTTATTTATGCAAAAGTCTAATTCCCAAGGAAGGAGGGGTTTGTTTTGGGAAGGGGCTGTTATCATCTTTGTTTCAGAGATAAACTATAACTTTCATGGCCTACACCCATGAAAGAACAAAGGCAACTTGAAGGTTAGAAGCAAGACAGTCAGCCAGGTCCAATTTGTTTCACCATCATGATTTTTGAAAGGCAGTTTCGTGACCCTCCAATCTCCAGAGAGTTCTGATATTCACTGGGCTCTGCCAAAGCTTAAATCAAACACCATCTTCCAAACATTTATATACTCCTGTTTAGATAAAATGTATTAAATAAGCTATTGAGAAATAATTTGACTTCTTACGTGCCATTAAAAGGGGGACGGCGATGTCTTAGATAAGGGGATAGGATCTTGTGGGTACTAGGAAGACATGGCTCACTTATAGATGATCACTGTTTCTAGGGTTTGTAGAACAATTCACTGTCAATCTTTCAAGTATGAATCTGCTATTATAAGTATAATCACTTCTGGGCATCCTATAGATTTTTGTTGTTTAATCAGTTTCTTTCTTTTTTTTTTTAGGACAGAGTCTTGCTCTGTTGCCAGGCTGGAGTGTAGTAGCTCGATCTCGGCTCACTGCAACCTCTACTCCACCTCCTGGGTCCAAGCGTTAATCAGTTTCTGAAAAGACTGAGAATGAGATGGTGGAACCGTCCACTCAACCTTCTCGTTGCCCCTGAGAGACTCTACCTGCACCCAGGCAGCCTCCAGACACAATAACAGGACCAAACCAGACATCTGACCACACTCACTACAGCCAAATGCGTGCATGGCTTGCAGAGTGAGTCTCCATGATTTGCAAAAGAGCCTCATGGTCTCTTCTGGCCAATGATGCCTTCTCTTGATCTCTTTCAAAGGTGAGCTGGAGCCGTAGAATAAAAGGCGAAGCAGTGCAGCAGCCAGCATCGCAGACACTGCAGCTGGCCTGGGTTTGAATCAAAGCTCTGCTACATCAGAGTCTGCCTTAGCCCCTCTCGGCCATAGTTTCCTCGTCCAACTGTGCCTGTCTTGTGGGTTTTTGGGAGGATTAACTGAGAGAGTACAAGAAAAATAGTTGAAACAGTGCCAGGTATACCATAGGAGTGTTGCTGGCATGGGTCTTGCACACCCTAGAAAAGATTCACAGAGGAGGAAGTTAAGACCCAGAGAAACGGGCATGATTTGTTTCGGTCGTGCTTGCCTCGTGAAGATGGAAACTCAGGGTTTCCAGTGACTGTCCTAGGTTCTCTCTACTCTTGCTACTTGTTTTTAAGTTTTAAACTTATAGTATTATTAATACAAAGAACAGAAACTGATTTTTAATGGGAGTTTTTTATTGTTGTTGTAGGAAATATATACATTAGCAAGACTGCATTTATTAAAAAAAAAAATAAGTCATTTTATATCTTTTATTTTTAAACTACAGGTTTATGTTGTGTCATCGAGGTTGCTCTCAATTTTTTATGATCAGATGTAGAATCTGTGTTTATCGAACGCTGTATGATACAAGAAACATTATACATGGTATACCTGTGCTGTCCTAGTAGAGATGTTATAGAAGAAAGCTTTCTTATGCTCGTAGATCTAAACAATGACATCTGATTAAGAAATGTTACTCATATTATATGATTTGAAAAGACGGGAAGACAGAAATATTAAAGGAATCACATTCTAAAAGAAGGTACTTTTGTTCTTTAGATTTCAGCATTATACATTTATTTTTCATCATAAAAGTAAGGGAAATACTCAAACTAATAGAAATAGCATATTCTGCTATGATAAGTAAAATGTCTCTTTAACGTGAGTTTGAGAATAAGAAGTTTAAAATAAGGGGTTCATACTGACTCTGACCCTCCAATGACAGCAACTTCTTTCTAGGCTGTTTTTAGTTAACAGGTTAGAATACCTTCACTTCAATATTTGTATGATGCTTTTATTAGTATCTATAAAATCTTATTTTATATTTCTCTGTTGTATCAAAATGAGTAAAACATTTTCAGGTTATCTCTCGTGAGTAACTATTTCATATTATGCCTTCTTTTGAATGTCTGTACTGTATCTTTCTGCAGAATGGTAAAAATGTAGGTTTACTATGTTCTTCCCAGGCTACTGGAAATTAGCATGAAAAATATATTCATATGCATTTTCTATAGATAAGTGTATCTGCCTTCCTGCACCCAGTCAGGATAAAAAAAGAAATTATAGTAAGTCTACGCATTTCTAACAACCTCCTTGTACAGTTCTTCGGCTGAATTATAGTTTTTCTTTCCACCAAGGAGAAAAACCAACTGAATAAATGAAGTCAGTTCTACGGACATGAACAAGCATTTCCCACAGGATGTGTGTGTGAGAGTTTGTACCCAGAACTCAGACTGGTGGGAAATTGGAAATTAGATTTATGAGAAATTGATGCTGATTCTTAACTTTTCTCATTTTACAGCCCATTGTTTTCAGAAGAGTATGTGTTTCTCATGGGCAAAGGAGAGAATCCAGAGTGAGAAGCTGAAGAAAGTGGGAAGTCCTGGATTGGCATGGTTTCAAAACATATGATAAGATGCAGGAACTCATCAGCTGTGGCTGAGGCTGAGTGGCTTCCATTGTGACACAGACGGACACTGTAAGAGCTTTAAAAAGCGAAAAAGTGAAGGGAGATGCAACCAGGTGAATGTTCAGGACACTGGAGCTGGAGAAAAAAAAAAAAAACTAACAGCTGAGTCTAAGTCAAACTGCTTTGCACCTCCCCTCCTTTTTTTTTTTTATTTTTTTGGTGGCTTCTAGGTGCAAGTGGGAAGGACCATAACAAAATTACTGTGTTTCTCTAACCCAGGAAAGGAAATTCCACACTCTGGTGCATTCACCCTGTGAACAAACTTTATTTTATTCCAGGGGAAACAAACTGAAATTTCAGTGTAGGCAAGATGACTGTTTCTGTGGCAGAAACATTGAGAATATCCCTAGCAGAATGTAACTCTTAATCAGGGTTGTTTATTCATGCCGGGAGCACCGCAGGTCACGCTGCTCACTTGGTGCCATTTGGTCTGCCCTGAGCTTTCCTGGACAGGAAGTCCTTAAGATTAAAGATTATATTTTTATGGTCTCATGCCTGCCTACTCCAAGCTATTAACTGAAGAGAAATGTAACTAGGAATCAATTTGTAGAAAGGATATTAACGGTCTTTGTGTGTCACGATGAAAAATAGGAAGGAATCAGGTGGAGTAATGGAGGGAAGAAACCAGCTTGGTTATTGTTTGGAGTGTTGGAAATAAGAGTATTTCTGTGTGGAAGTGGAATTGTCATTCGAAATCAGTATTGCATATGTAATTAAAACAAAATTGATAAAGAACTTAGGATATTAGGATATTAACACATAGGCCAAATAAAAGATTTTATCTTACTTTCTGTGGCTGCCTTTTTCAAAGCACTCTTTTTCCAAAGCAATATCTTGGCAAAGGGAAACAAGTAAATATTTGAAAATAAAAGTAAGATTGCATCGTGTGCAGGAGAGAGAGGCTGTTTTGTTTGTTTGTTTTTTTCAGTTGCCCTTGATGCTGTGACTTACTCTACAATTGTTTAAATGGAACGCATTTTGAAAATCTAGTTTCTCCACACCCGCCTGGTGAGTTGTGGTTCTGCATTTCATAAACACGCCCCTTGGGTTTATATTTTTGCATTTACTATTTGTCAAGGTAAGGTAATAAGGTGCTAAGTATGACTAAATTACATTTAAAAATCCCTTTAGCTTTACAGCGTGAATCAATGTTAATAACAACAGAAAATTGATACTTATTTCCTATGCATGTTGCTTCTATGATGGTTTTAAGACCCATAACTTTGAATACATATAAGTTTTCAGAGATGACTGAAAGCTTTGGAACTTTGGATGTGTCTGTGCACGTGTGCACATTGGAGTATTCACTTCAACATGGAAATGAAACTGCTTGAACATTGTCCATGAGGAACCTTTTAAATTTTTGATTCCTTCTAATCCTCTGTTAACCTCCAATGAGTCACAAGTTGAGTCACAGAAATATTAACATAATCCTTCATATAGGAAATAATTTCATTAATTCAATAACTCAAACAATTGCTGTCATCAATAAAGCAACTGCTTATTAATACATAACAGTAATTATGTATATTAATCTAATGTTCATCTGAATATAGAGAACGAAAAGTTTGGCATTAATAAAATAGATCATTTCTAAAAGGAATATTTTAACGGTCTAATGTTTTGATTTGGAAAAGTGGAATTATTTTGAATTTTAAAAATAATATTTGATTTAAAAGCAGATATAAATTCTTTCTAGAAAATCTGAAGAAAAACAAAGAAAAATGCAAAGAAGAAACTAACAGTCATCCGTGATCTTATCATCCGGTAATAACTACAGTGAACATTTGGGTTTGGCTAATTTCAGCTCCTTTTCTATGCGCACATAGAGCTTTAAGTAGCTCTATGCAAACCTGCCAATGCCAGTAGCTTTCAAAACGGGATTCTGTTCCGTCATTTCTTTTTACATACTATAATGAGAATATTTTCTAATTTCACTGTTCTTCCGCAATTTACATTATAGTGTAATTTATCAGCTTTTTATTCTTGGCCATTTAGTTTTACAATTTTTTTCATAGCAGATACTTAAAATGAGAAGTTATCTTCATGCTAAGCACCGTGGGCTCCTGACAATGTACCTGTGTTTCAGGGGCAGTTGGATATTGAGGATAATACGTTTTTAAACCTTTTTTGGAATAAACTCGTTTTGTCTTTCCCCTCTTTCTTTATACCTAGAGATCCATGGTCTAGATTTTCCGATTTAAAATTTTCTCACTGTTCTATTAGCTAACATCAAACTGCTAAATTTATTTTGGAATTTATAATTTGGAAAAAATAACAGCTGTCTTAGGTACTGTTATTTGGCTCACATGGGCTTTTTAGAACCTGGATATTATTTTCTCTCATTTTTAGGTGCGTCACATCAATACTAAATATTATAATAGATTATCCTTGTACAGATTTGCTCAGACACACCGAACGCAGCTTCCTTCTAATTTGTAAAGGCCAATTTTGCACTTTTCTGACAGGGCTAAGAAAGTTTTCTTTCCTGTTACTTTTCTCATTTTTGTCCTTATATAGTGGGTTTTTGTTTTTTTTGTTTTGTTTTGTTTTTTTAAACAGAAGGCGGCTATTTCATCCCAGAGTCTGAGAGGTCAGGCTGGTTGGGGACGGAGGCTACGTTCTTGTGAACATTCAAGGAAGGTTTGCTGTGTGTCCGCCTGGAATGTGCTCTCCAGGGAAATTTGCTGGTGTTCAGATCACTCCTGGCTGTATGAATCTTTGTCTTAGTACTTTCAAGCAAAGGAAAGTTGCCCACAGTTCATGCACACAACCAATGAAACGTAAAGCAGATTCCATGGGAAGCAAGAAATTCTGGAGGTTTTTTGAGTCTCATCCATAAAAGTTTTTCTGCTGTCCTCTGCATCACGACTTAGACCAACATGGCAGCAGAGTCAGTGTAATCATTCCATATGTATACTTCACTGCTTTATCACCCTTTTCTTGAGAAAGAGAAAAGAAGCTGTCATTTACTATTTTTAGTTGCTTCCCCATGTTTCTTTTGCTTCAGAGCTAAACTCATTAATGAACAAGTTACAGAGCACGGGGGAAAACAAAGTACCTGGCTTGGTTTAGACTCTGACACGTATTCCTTATGTGAAATCTGTGAGTGTGCTGGGTGGATTCTCACAGGTATCAGTCTGAGCCTGTGTGTCGCTGCCAGAAGACAGTGAATCTACACCCAAGATCTGAGATTGCTGCCAGTGCCACTAAAAAATAGAAAAAAAAGAAGCCCAGTGATAAAAGACGTGTGGAATTTTGTTCACCTGAATGTAGTAAATTAGACAAAGTCAACCAGAGTGATCACAGAGTGAAAAAACAACAAACAAGAAGCTACCCAAACTAATTAAAATCTTAACACTGTCCCCACCCCCACCCTCAACCCCAGCAGCTTTGATTGACACTTCATAGTTAAGCTAGTCCATTTGTTTTTAAGGCCAAAGTTCCCACAGCATAAAAATAACACAATAGCCCCTGTTTGGCAGCTTGTGGACAAGTGCAAGGAGCTTGGAGAAGCGCTGATGGTTCTATTTAAGAAGCAGCTGTTTGTGTCTTCACTTCTGACCCACAGCTGCACTCTGGACTGGCTGTGCTCAAAGCTCTTTCATGCTGCCCCCTCCAAGCGGCTTGCTATTCACGGCGTAGAAGCCAGGCGTGTGTTGGTTTCAGCTACTTCCAGAAGCAGATGCGGCAATTACCTTCAGAAGCAAGCGTGAGATGAACTTTGAGTGGTGGCCGGCTTTTTGGATGGTGGTCTGTCCAGGGGGACCTTTATTGCTGGTAATCCTTTTAGATCTTCAGTACCAATTGACTGGTCTTCACTTCAAGCTATTGTCAACACAGATGGTGCTGGGTTTGGAATGCCAGAAGCAGACAAATCCTGCCTGTGTTTATCCGGTTTTAACTTTTGTGCTAAGCGAGTGAACTATGAATGCTAGCAAAAGAAAGAAAGAATATTTCCATCAGATGTTATCTGTTCATTGTGAAAACTAATTAGGACACTCACACAGACTCAGAGATAAGCTAATGTTAGGTGATTATATGTATCTATACACTCATATACATGTATATGGTATATCCATGAAAGAAAAGTTTTAAAAATTAGATTTGTAGTCCATTACTCACCTCTTGATATAGTACTTACATTACCAGTAGGGAGAGTTTGAAATGATTTATTTTTACAAATGAAAAATGTGCATTATGGAACTTGCCCTGTGGAGAAGAAAAGAAAGAATGAAAAAAAAAGAAAGAAGGAAGGAAAAAAAGAAGAAAGGAAAGAAAAAGAAAAGGAAAGAAAGAAGGAAAGAGAAAAAAAAGAAAAGAAAGAAAGAAAAAGAAAGAAAGAAAGAGAAGAAGAAAGAAAGAAAGAAAATAGAGAAATGTGCCTGGTTCTGTCATTCTAACTCAGTCTTGGGGCCATGGTTTTGGAACTTTGTACATAGGAGACTCACAGGACAGGTCTGTGAGAGACATGGCTCCTCTCCGACACGAGGACCTTGTGTCAGGCCCAGGACCTCCAGGTTTGGTCAGGGGCCTGTGACAGTGATGCAGGGCTGAGAACCACACTTGGAGAGAGAAGCTCTGCAGGGGGTTTCTGGGCTCAGCTGCCGGAGGGGATGGGGTAAGGGTGGGGGGTAAAAGTGGGGAGGGGGTGCGGGTGGCTGGGGAAGGGAGGAGTTTGCAGCCAGTTCCTTCCTCACCAAGTCTTTAAGGTACCCGCCCTTCCTGCTGCCCAGACCTACTGTCTTCCCAACTCCTGGCCCTTCCCCAGTTGGCTTTTCTCACCTGGGACGCAGTGGAGAGCCACTCTCCTCTCCCCGACCTTCCATCTGCATCCCTTCCTTCTGTTAGATGATACTCCTTAGGATTTGTCTCCACCAAACACTTCAGGACTTTTGAATGTTTCTTTTTTGTCTGTCATTCTTTGAGCTACTTGAGGGCAGTGACTCTTCCTGTCCTCTCTGGCATGCCCGATGCCTCCCCTGGTCCCTGGCAATAGCAGGTGCTGCGTAAACATGTGTTGAATGAAAGGTACGTATGAATGGGAATTTTCTAAAGGACAGAACTGACTTTATAAAGGAGGCCAGTTGAAGAAGGCTTGCAACTGTGGACTGGAGGAGCTGACAGCCCTCTGGTCTCTCCTTTCAGAACCACAGCACCTGCTCCAGCCTCTGGTGAGCGGCCTGCGGGTCTCAGCGCTCAGTGCTTCCCAGGCCTTAGTTTCCTGGGGAAGTTACAATATTTACAACAGAAAAATAAACCTCAGAAATGTATTCTGTCGTCACTCTGGATGGCAGAGGTCCATGATCAAGGTGTGGCGGTGTCCCTCTGTAGGTTTGAGGATAGGTTCCTGCCTTCTGGTGGCTCCAGACATCTCTTGATCTGTGGCTGTCACTCCAATCTCTGCTTCCACCTTCACAGCCTCTTTATTCTGTGTGTCTCTTATAAGGACACTTGTTATTGGATTTAGGGCCCACTAAGACAATATAGGAAAATCTCATCTCAAGATTCTTATTTACATTCACAGGACTCTGCTTTCAAATAAGGCCGGAGTTTCGAGGGTTGAGGATGTGGACATACTTTCTGGAGCAGGGTGTCATGAAGTTTGTGGCAGTTTCCTATGGCAGTTCTAGAAAATTATGCCCAGGTATTTCCCTGAGAAAGGGAGCTGCCTAGCTCAAGCCTATGCCCTGTTCCTGTGTGCACACCCTAGCCAGCGACTGGCCGATGGTGGGGCATGTGAAGTTCAGCTGCTTTCCCTCAACTGGTGACAACTCTGAAGGGTCATCTCACCCGAGAGGCCCCGTGGAATAGACTAGGAATTCACTGTGCTCCATTACTCAGCTCAGAGTCCCTATGGGATAGGCTGAGGGTCCACTGGGCTCTATTACTCAGCTCTGAGTCCCCATGGGATAGGCCGAGGGTCCACTGGGCTCCATTACTCAGCTCAGAGCCCTCACAGGATAGGCTGAGGGTCCACTCTGTTCCATCACTCAGCTCAGAGTCCCCGTGGGATTGGCTGAGGGTCCACTGTGCTCTATCACTCAGCTCAGAGTCCCCATGGGATAGGCCGAGGGTCCATTGTGCTCCATCACTCAGCTCAG
>PVKV010009021.1:15080-34589 GCA_004027835.1 Alouatta palliata
TCACTCAGCTCAGAGTCCCTGTGGGATAGGCTGAGGGTCCACTGTGCTCTATCACTCAGCTCAGAGTCCCCATGGGATTGGCTGAGGGTCCACTGTGCTACATTGCTCAGCTCAGAACCCACATGGGATAGGCTGAGGGTCCACTCCATTTCATCACTCAGCTCGGAGCCCTCATGGAACAGGATGATGGTCCACTGTGCTCCATCACTCAGCTGAGAGCCCCTGTGGGATAGGCTGGGAATCCACTGTGCCCCATCACTCAGCTCAAAGCCCCCATGGGACAGGATGAGGGTCCTCTGGGACTTCATCACTCAGCTACCCTCTGTGCTGACTCTTGGGGAGCACTCCCTAGGAGACCTCCTCCTCCATCCATTTCATACGCTGTTTGCTGCTGAACTCAACCTAAGGCATGTAGCAATTTGTTAAGTCCAGAAACGTGTTGGAAATATTATTCTTCTACATCATCTTGTTGAATTCTGCCAAGATGATATAAGCTCTATGCAAATTGATGACAGTGACATTATTAAAAGTTAATATTGCAATTGTTTCTACTTCTTCAGAAAACCATTTATTCTCATTTACACGTGAGAGTTTCAAAGACCCTCCATTTATCATCCTTTTAGCTGTACATTTAGGAAGCTCCCCAAAGTAAATTTTTTCTATGGATGAAAAATCCAGGTCTTGGGGTCCATCTGATCTGGTTTTCAATCCTGGCTTGGTCTTTTGTAGCCTTTCTAGGCTTCAACCCTTCTCTGTGAAGTAAAGATAATGCCACCTGACATGTGGTGTTGGGGTGAGACTTCCAAGACCCGCACAAGTAAACCCTTAGTGCAGAGCCTGGCACGCAGGCAGTACTCAGAAAACAGTGATCATTGTTGTTTCTTTGCACCCCTGCCTCTGGTGGCCCTGAGTGTCTTTGTGATGGACTGCTGGGGGCAAGGTGAGCTGAGGTGCAGGGCCGGTGCAAGCCATAGTCTCCAAATCCCAGTTTAGTTGTCCTGCCGGTTGTGGTGTGGGAGGCCATGAACTCACTTTTTCTCTTTGGATCTCAGGAGAGGATCTCTGGTCTCTGTCTGCAGGAGAGTTTTGTCAGTGTGCCGTCCTGAACACACAGGGAACATGAACCTCCCTGCGGGCTGCTTATATCCCCTGGGGCTTGTTTTGAGACCAAGAGGTTTGTCTGGTTGGAAGTGTGATAGCCTGGTACCAGGGTCTCCTCTGCGGCTAGGCGGCTGCTGGGAAAGCTGAGGGCCAAGTCTTGTAGTCCTGAAGTAACGATGCCCCTGGGGGAGCGTTAGGAAGCAGAAAGGCTGCCAGTTACTCCGGCCACCTGGGCAGCGGTCTGTCTCC
Organism: Alouatta palliata; assembly: GCA_004027835.1. Classification (NCBI taxonomy): domain Eukaryota; kingdom Metazoa; phylum Chordata; class Mammalia; order Primates; family Atelidae; genus Alouatta; species Alouatta palliata. Next base: position 16,431 of record PVKV010009021.1, read on the forward strand.
AACACTGGGACTCAGGGCACCATGTTTAAGCTACACTGGTCCAGTCTTTCAAATCCTAGCCTCTCCCCGGCTCCTATATTAATTAATTTAAACAAATGATGGCCAGATCTCCTCTTTACTATATGTAACTTTGGTACAGTCTAAGCTCCTGATGATTGGCTAATCTATATTCACTAGACAGAAAACTATGAAAATAATTATTCATTCGAAATTGTATAAGGCCTGTGTCGTCTTCTCAGATATTTTGTTTATCTCTCTGAGCTCTTTTATTGAAGGATAACATTGATATGGTAAAGAATGCAGGTTTTAAGTGTACACTTTGATGGATTTTTATAAATATACATATTTATGTAACCAAAACGCAGATGAAGATAAACCCAGAGCCTAACGAGCCTCTCTGTCCCCTCCCTGCCAATATCTGCCCATCAAGACACCCACAATCCTGACTTCTATTATTTTTCCCATCATTTATTTTGATCCCTCAGAGCTTGTTACATGTTACTATTGAACTCTTTAATGTACATTATCTATTATATTTAATTATATATTTTTTAACTCAAAGAGAAAAGAAGGCTAGGAAAAAGTCAACTTCTTGCCCAAGTTTATGGAGCTGATGAGCGGTAAGTCTGGAATCGAATGTGGGTCAGCTGATTCCAGAGAGGCCAGTTGAGCTATCTTCTGCTTCTTCCAGAAAGTCAGATATTAAACAGTCAGATATTAAGTTAAAAGTCAGATATTAAACAGTCAGATATTAAATTAAAAGTCAGATATTAAGCTGATCTCAGGTACGAAAGATAATAGAAGGTAAAAACTAGTCAGTGAGTTCTTAAAGGTGACTAAAAGAATTATTTCCTAAATATAGTATTCCTTGTACCTAGGAGACCTTGAACTCCAAGGTGAATGGGAAGGTGTTTAGCAGTTCTATAATAAGAATATGATAATGATACTTAACCAGTGCTGTTCTAGGTATCATCTCACATGTACTGTCTTCCTTAATCATCATGACACAGCCTTCATAGGCAAGCATTAACATCCGCCCTATTTCACAGGTGAAGTCACAGAAGCACAGAGTCACTAAATAATTCACCCAAGGTCACGGAGCTAGGTAACTGGAGCATCCCAGATTTTAACCTGAAGCTCGTACTCCTGAGCACTGTGCTATATATATTTTTTCTTTTCCATGTCACTTAAAAAATAGATAAAAACCATATAACTAAAGAATGAAAATTAGAGAATATTCAACGAAAGTTGAAACACAAATTCTTTGCCTAAATTGATTTTCATTTTATCCTCCCATTAACTTCTAGATATGCAGAAACTAGTTATTTACTGAATCATGTGTGTACCCATTAACCTTTCTGATAATGTCAAGTAGATAAGAGTTCTAGAACTAGAAGAACTGAGATAATAACCCGTGACCCAGGCTGTATTTACCATCAGGAATACCCTTGAAAATTAGACAATTGTGGTCAGAAATTACCCTAAGAAATCATCCCCAAGTCTGGGAATCAGTGGATGTACCTGGCGAGCTGACAGAGCTTATGTGTAGAGGCTTATGCGAGGCAGGGTTTCCAGTGGGTATGCTGGGTAGTGCCAAGATATGGTGCTAAGGCCACCTCTTTCTAATGTATAATCCAACTGTTATCACCACTCTCCATTTCACTTGTGAGCTTGTCTTCATTTCTCATGAAGGTCAGACTCATACATCCTCACCTTTCCCCCACCATTCTGAACTGAACCTCTTCCTGGACCTGGAAATCTTTCCCATCCAAACCGAAACACCATGGCTACTGGATAGCCATTAAGGGATTGGTATCAATTTTCATGATCAGACAAAAATTTCAAGTGCGTGCCTTGCCCCTCTGACAATTTTCTTACAGTGAAACATGTCTCAACACAAAATAATTTATGTGTGTTGAAGGTTAGGGTGGGGGGGCCCAATCATTCCCCAAAGATGTCAAAGAAAATGACAAATAATAGGAAGCTAAGTCTGCACAAAACTTTCTGTGTATGCATAATACTCATTTCAACTAAAACTGGGAAACATAACATTAGCTAAGCCACTTACTGAGGATCAATTACCCAACAAGCTGAGAGTTAATTACTCCTGTGGCTCTGACTCATGTGCTAAAGATTCAGATTTAAAGGGAGCATGCTAGAGTCAGAGCAATAAACAGAGCTCCAGTTGACTTTTTTTTTTTCTGATCGATGGAGCATTTATTACCTCTCTCTCTCTCTTTCTCTCTCTCTCTCTCTGTGAGCCCTAAGATGCACACCAGAAATAATATGGTTTGACTGTGTCCCCACCCAAATCTCATCTTGAATTCCTACACGTTGTGAGAGGGACCCAGTGGGAGGTAACTGCATCACGGGGGCAGATCTTTCCTGTGCTGTTTTCTTGATTGCAAATAAGTCTCATCAGATCTGATGGTTTCGAAAAGGGGAACTTCCCTGCACAAGCCCTCTTCTCTTGTCTGCTGCCACGTGAGACATGCCTTTCACCTTCCACCATGATTGTGAAGCCTCCCCAGCCACGTGGAACTGTAAGTCCATTAAACCTCTTTCTTTTGTAAAGTGCCCAGTCTCAGGTATGTCTTTATCAGCAGCGTGAAAATGAACTAATACAAGAACCATACGTAGGAAGTGATGAAATACAGTGTATGTGCTAAAAGTGTGATAAAGAAATTCAGAGAAAGGCAAGCTCAATGTGATCTTGACTATTCAGGGACACCTCATGGGGAATACAGAATTTGCATTCATCCTTGAAGAATGAGTAAGATTTGTGTGGGGAAAAAAGCAGCAGTGAGATATTTTGGTGAGAAGCAGCATGAGCACATATAGGAATATGGTTCTTGTTGGAAAGTATAAGACTAACTCAAAACTAGAAAGGTTCCATAGAGGGTTTATGTTGGACAATGTTGGGTTTATAAATTTGAGGCCAAGCTGTAAAGTTCCCAGGATTTTTAATGTCAGATGAGGAATGTAAACCTAATTTCAGGAACAGAGAAATGTTTAAGTTGAGAATTAAGGAATGACTCGATGAAAGCAAACTTTCAGTGTATTTTTCCTGGATCAGTCGCATAGTAGACTTTAGGCAAAGAGATCACTTTGAAAGCTTTTGAAATAAAGGAACAAATAGAAGTGGCACTGGAAATAGAAAAAATGAAGAATGTAAGAAATATTTTCCAATAATAAATGTTGGGGAAGGTATCAAACGGGAGGGATGGAGCTGATGGATTCCAAGATGCTAAGCCTCTCCATTGTGAATGCTACCGACAAAAAATAAAAGGGAAAAATAAAGGATGGTGGGGCCGGAAGCTTCAATGGCTGAAAGGTGGCAAATTCAGTTATGTCCAAATTAATCTTGATATACCAGTTTTGACGTTGTGTATTCCCGCCCTTAAGAGCAGTAAATATTGGTAGCAAAGTTAGATGTCATGGCATTTTGAAGAAAAGGATCCTACCAGTTAGCTGCAGGCATATAGAAAGACTGAGAACTTTTGAGAAAGCAAAGAAGAATCTTTATTCATTTAGCGAACTTTCATTAGGTTCCAACAACGTGCTAATGAAGGTGCTGGGTATTGGTGAGTAGAAATTCCTTCCCTTAAATGGATCATCATGAGAGAAAATGACACCAGTTGTACCAGCTGTAATCACGTGGCAAGCTCTTTTATAGCAAGTTCTGTAGAGAGAAGTGCCTGTGCGAGTGTTTGCTGAGTAGGACTTTTGAGGGAAGGTCTCACCATGGAGGCAATCCAGAAATTGGGTTTTAGTATTTCTCTGGAAAGGCAAGAGAAAAAAAAAAGAGCTTTTTAAGAGGAAAGAATGGCAGATGCAAAGACTAAAGCAAAGAAACAACTTGTTGATTTTGTAATTATCAATTGCTCAAAGCATTTAACAAACTAATTCACCAACAGAGTGGCTACGTCATGGGAAGTGAGGCTAACAATGAGTAGGAGTTTGTGTGCTGCACAGAGAATTTGAGATTTTAGTTTGTAAGTGATAAGGAGGCATGGCATATAGCTCAGTCCGAGAGTGTGAGTTGACTTTTTCTGAGTTCCAAAATGATCAATGTGGTGTTGGTACGCATGGTGAACTTGGCTGGGGTGTCTGATGATACTGTTAGGAAACTAATGTTTTATAACTCCTGCAAGGAAATGAGATGATTTGAACTGGAAAACTGGCTACTAGGAAGGGAAGGAGGTGTCAGTCTTCCGGTGTATTTATGAAGCAGAATGGACAGGTTTTTGCCTGTTGTGATGGTTAAAGGAAAAGGCAGAATCTGGGGTAACTCAGCCCTTGGGGTCCTCACCTGTTCTGTGGTGAGACAAATGACAGAGAAGGAGCAGGCTTACCTGCCTAGGGCCAACATTGGGCAATCATGAGTTCAGTGTGAGGCATGTCAAGTTTGATGGGTCAGGTTGGCGATATCTGGAAGGCAATGTTAAGTGTTAGTCTGGAACCCAGAAGAGACGTCTGAGTGGAGATGAAGCCTTAAAAGTCATCAGCATATAGGTGATTGAAACAGGACCTGTGTGCATTCTTATGCAGCTTAAGAAGATAAGAGGGCTGTATGCAGAGTCCTGGGAGCACCAGCATTCCAGGAGCTGGGAGGCCAGCAGTCTTGGTGCTGGCCCTACAGATGATGTTTTAACCTATATTCCTGAGTTATATTCCCTAGCTCAGGCTGATCTCAGGTAACAAATCTATTTAAAATTTACATATTATTTTTTCTTCACTTTTTTGTGTCTAATAATTTAATAAGTGAAACCAGGATATGGAAGGATTGATTCTCATAATGCTGATCTCAGCTTTTTAAATTTTATTCTCTTTGGGTACAGACCAGTCTCACAGATATTATGAAAGCTGGCCTCACCACTTCTAATGGTCTGATGGTGTCAATAGGTGGAGAGGTTTGCTTAGAATGAAGGAGAGGAGTTTAGGGAGTGAGAAAGAAACAGCTGTTAGTTAAGTGTTCATATTGTGCCAGATTCTTTATGTTCATTGACTCACTTAGCTCCTATAATTATGTGTAAAGTGGATATTTTCCCCAGTTTTATAGATGAGAAAAATCAAGACTAAGTGTGCTGCTTGGGATCACATAGCTTGTAAGGACTGTAGCTGAGTTTTACTCCAGAATTGCCTCTTGCTATTTCAGGGATAGACTGGGTTTTTTTTCTACCTTTCCTTGAACCTTTACTCTATGAGTCTTAATTAAGCCAAGCTAATTTCTCATAACCTTCTCAGTGGGTCAGTGAAAGGCTGTGAGTTTGAACATAGCTAAGATAGGATTTGCAGACAAAGCTCAGGCTGTGATTGCTATGCCACATTTTATGGCACAGAAGGGTACCTGGGGACCTCAGAACTATTACCCTCCAGGGGGACTGTTTTGTCTCCTGTGTAAGAACTGGGACATTTAGGAACAGAGGGATACTAAATTAGCAAAAAGCCACAATCTCATTCCTCTAGTGTTCCTTTCTTCCTGATGTGGGGTTTAATTTTCAAGACATAGAATCATAACCTATAATATTAAATCTGGGTGGGGGAAAGCACTTGTTTTTTTAACTGTTCACTGTATTTTTAAAAAATAATACATGCACATGGAGCAATATCTAAATAGTACAAAAGGAACTATGGTGAAAAGTGAGTGCTGGCTTTGTCCCTGCTGGGTGAGGTTCCAGCTTTCTTCCAGGCTGAATTCACCACTCAGTTCTGGCTGCAGCCATTCATGGCTGCATCTCTTAATTTCTGTTGCCTCCTCTTCGGTTCTTTTTGACTGTTCAGGTTTGTGTGTGTGTGTGTGTGTGTGTGTGTGTGAGTCTGTGTGTGTGTGTGTGTGTGTGTGCACGTGCACGTGTGTGTGCTCAGATGTGTGCACGTGTGTGCATGTGTGAATTTCATTATAAATGTAGTGACATTCGGAGGAGAGGCAGAAATACAGGCGCTAGTATAAAACACAAGTTTAACACAATTTTTAATCTTTAACAATTCTTTTCTTTGGCCTTTTCCCTTTTTTTCTAACTTACTAAGTTCTTATCTCATTTATTTTTATTCTTTCTTTGTGGCAAAGGAAGACGAAAATACCGAAGGCAGGACTTTTTCCCTGAAACCGTTTTAGCAATACCACGTCTCCGTTATCACTGTCTTCAAGAGTCTACACAGTTTTACATCTTCTGTTATCAATAGTTGTTTAAGAAACACCTTTAAAATTTTAAGTGAATAGGTTATTTTTTTATTTTGTCCTTTTCAAAATAAATGTTATCACGTTATGAGTATAAAACATTGCTTTGTCTGAGTAAGTCCACTGGTGAGGCACCTTAGGATTTCAGATATTTGAACATAACATTACTAGTGACCAGCGGCTGGCTCTAGTCCTTGTCCCAGCTCCAGCTTTCCACTGGAGTGAGCTTGTGGTTTTATCATCTGTGGAATAAAGGGCCAGGAAGTAACCACCTCATGATCATTTAAGACTTTCTTGGTCCAGCATATGGCAAATTCTGTGACATTGTAAGGTTACTCTCCTTGTGACAGTGCAGACCCAAATATATTTTTCACTGATCTTACAATAATAATGTGATCCTCACATTTTGAAATTTAAAATTTTTATTTAATCAATCTCCTTCCTTTGTTGATCTTTGAAATCTGATGTTGTTGTACGGGTATGTCCTATTGGTGACAGTTCTTTGTCTTTTTGCTTTTCTTTTGCTTCTGAGACATAGTACACCACTTCTTAGATAAATTATAGAAAGTTTATGGAGCCTCTTCTTTTGGGACAGGGGTACCAATTATTTATGTGTTGGATTTTCTTTGTCAGTCTTTCACTATCTACTATTACCTATTATTTTTTCTGTTATCCTTTTCAGTTCTTTGTTCATTTTTATTACTTTTTAAATAGTATTTTCCATGGCCTCTATTAGGTATGTGTAAATGTTTCTTTTCTATTTTGCTATCTCTGTTGTGGCTTTCATTTCTGAGACAGTGTTTTAAAATTTTTCACTTATTTCCTTATCTCTGTTAGCTTAGGTTTCAACTTTCCCTGTTTTCCTGACACATCTTCCCTATACTATTTTTTATTAATTATGTGGAACTTTTAAAAAATAGAAGCAGTGTCATGATAAGATTTCTTAACATGTGTGTGGCTATATATAGTCATTCTCTTATTTTTCTTTTAATCTGCTTGTATTGTTTTCTAATGAGTGTTTATTTGCTTCATTCTTTTTTCTTGTAGTTGTATAGAGTAATATTTCCTCGTCTTCCCCCTTCACCTCCTCCTCCTCCTTTTTCTTTTTGAACCAGGTGAGTTCAGGCTAACAGAAATTCTCCTTACAAAAGAGAATTGCATGTATAATTTAGTTATTAGCCTCTACATCTCCTCACTTGTCAGAGGTAACAGCTAAAGTGCTGCCCACAAAACAGAGAGTCCCTTCTCCCCTGGTACGCATCTCCAACTCCCCCATTCAATCTTCTGCTTCACTCCTTGTTTCCTTTTTTTTTCTTTTTGGGATGGAGTCTTGCTCTGTTGCTCAGGCTGGAGTGTACTGGTACAATCTTAGCCATCTGCAACCTCTACCTCCTGGGTTCCAGCAATTCTTCTGCCTTAGCCTCCTGAGTACCTGGGACTACAGGAGTGCACCACCATGCCCAGCTAATTTGTGTATCTTTAGTACAGACAGGGTTTCACCATGTTGGCCAGGCTGGTCTCAAACTCCTGACCTCAAAGTATCTGCCCATCTCAGCCTCCCAAAGTGTTGAGATTACAGGCATGAGCCACAGGACTCATCCTGGCTTGCTCCTCTTTACAACCAACGAGAACTGAAGCAACTCCTGCCATCAGCCCCTTCCCATGGCTATAAATGAGAATGTGCAATGTGAGGATTACTTTGAAAGAATAGTGTTCTCCTCTCTGAGCCTGAAATTTGCAGCCATAGGCATTCCCTCTATATATCTTCCAACACCCCTATGTTTGACCTTCACTATATTTGGCAGTCTTTTTTCATGTATTATTGATTTTCCAGGTATTACTACTTTCTATAAAAATGGAATGTACATTTATTTTTTTAAAACTCTCCTAGTTACTTTTGGGTGATCGTGCCAGGAGAAGAGGCATATACTGTCCTGTCTCTTGTCTTACAAATTGGAAGTAAAAATGGAGCTTAAATCAATTAATTAACAAGTGGTAATGTTACATACTAAGAGTTACGGAAATAAGGATGAGCTAGACATTCTTTCTCTTCTCAGTAATCTTACAGTTTATTAAAGTGGCCAAGAAATGCAAATATGAATCAAAAACTAACCCAGTAATAAGCAACATATGAGTGCTACCTAAAAGGACAATAAGAGTTTGGGAATTTGGACCAGGGAAAAGTGGCTGAGGTCTGCCGTGGTCACGCATGAAATTTACTCTCCATTTCCTGCTTCTATGCCCTGGAGGAGGCTGCCAGAAGTCAGAACAAGCCTGGCTCTTTCCACCTCCACTCCCTGCCTTTCTTTCCAACACAACAGCCACCACAGATGGTGAAAGAGAATCCCCCTTTGAGGGAAAAAGGTAGAGCAACATGTTTTCATGAAGTGTTTCCCAAACAATGCCTGGTCCTAAGAATCACCTGGAAAGATGATCACGACGGATGCAGAATCTCCAGAGAAGACCTGGGATTTGTATCTTTTCCAAGGGCCCAGAGTAATTTGGGTAATCAGGCAATTTTGGAAATCCCTAGCCTAGGAGATAGAGCACTACGTTGGAAGGGAAGAGACCTGTATTTTGTTTCTGGCTTTGCTGCTAAGTAGGTGCAGGATTTGGATAAGTTTCAATGTATCTGAGCTTCAATTTTCTTGTCTGTAAAAGGAGTGAGCTTGGCTTGATGGTGTCTAAAAATCACTTCCAACTTTAATATTCCATGATTCTCTAAAACATGTAGCATTTTTATAAAACTCTATAACTCCCTTATAAAAAGAAAAGGGAGAAAAAAAGGATTAGGGACAAGGGACCAGGAAAGGAAATAGAGTTTTTCCTTATAGACAAAAGGAATGGAATGAAGCCCTTTCTCCTGCCATGTTTGAAAAAAGAACTTTTAGGAGCAGAGCTTACAGTGGACAGAGTTTCAGTACATTTCAGTTAAAAAATATTGCATCTCTTTACTGGCCCAGAAGCTGAAGGTGCACATATGTTAGACATGGTTGGTATTGATTATTCTGGAATGAGCTATGCAATCATAGAACATTGAATTTCTTAGCAGAAATAATAAAGCACCAATAGTATTAGTTTCCCTCCCAGTGTTTGCACATGCCAAAGGTAAAGGAGAGTCTTCCCTTGGTTGTTTTTTCGTAAGAATGACCTTTTTCTTACTTCAGGAGTTTGACTGGCAGATCCTACCAAGAAGAAAAAAATGAATTTCAAAGCAGACCTAAAGAACTTTTTCTTTTCTACTGTTGCTGGGCTTTTGTTGCTCCAGGTGTTACAGAAAAAGCACATTTCTCAACTGGTCTAGCCCCTAATAACAGTGCTATTAGAATCCCCAAGCACATCTGATGTTGCTCTTCCAGGGTCTAGGGAGCATCGTGCATTTATTGATGTGCCAGCCACAAAAGGATCACATTTTGCTTTGTTTGAAGACCCTGAGTGTCATTATTTTTGTTTGCAGAAACACTGGGGTGCACATGAAAAGGGGGACAGGGAGACATGAAGAAAGCAACCCTGAAGTCCAGCTGCTGATTGCCTTTTTTATTCACTTGAAATGCCTCTCGGTGGATTGATTTGTGATTTGGGTACCACTTCTCCAGCTCGTGACTGTGAAGTCTGTGCTTGTCATGCGCTTCAGACAGTCAGCAGCCTACTTGGAGGTGAGTGATTATGATGTGGAAACTAATTGGTTTGTTCCACCACCTTTTCCTTCGAAGTGTAGCAGGCTTGCAATTTTCAATGGCCATAGGGAACACGGACAGCATGCATAAGTGGAATCCACAAAAAATAAAACTGCTTGACTGAATTTTCTCCAAATTCTCCTAGATCAAAAGTGGACTAATCCTAAAAGCGGAGATCAGCCAAAGTTGGGGTGAGATTTTCAGTGGACAGAGGTGAGGGGACCCAAGGGCTACTGTGCCATGTATTTGTTGTCAGAACTGAAAGCGAGAGGCTGGGGACGGCTGAGTTGCTCAGCCTGAGCCGTGTGATATTGATGTTTTGGACCAACTGGGACAGGCCCTACTTGGGAGGAAATTACACATCTGGAAAACTCGACTTTCTGCAAAAGCTATGGGCCTTCCCTAATCGAGCCCTGAGGAGCACGAACAATCACTGTCACCGAATCAGCTGCACTTCATCGCAAAGGGAAATTATCATGCAACCGCGGATCATTTTTGTCAAAACAATAGATAACAAGCTATGAGAGCAAACGCACAGCAGGGAGAAGAGATGGGTGGTATGAGACAGCCATTCAGACACGAGTGTAGGTTACAGGAGGAGAAACAGTCATGAGTTATAAAGGACCCAGAGGAAGACTGTATTATAGCACAGGCAGATAACTTGGGGGCACCCAGTGTAAGATAAATTACATTTAGTATTGTCCAAAATGACTTGGTCAACTTCATGGTCCCTCTTCCACTCCCGTGGTAAAAGGAAGCTCCATAAAAAAGGCCTGGTTCTGGGGATCAGAGCCTTTGGGATTCTTGATATGCCTCTCATTCACACACACCCCAGCATTCGCTGGTTTCTCTGGCCCTAGGCCCTCTCCCTCAGCATCTGTGAGTGTCTAGCGTTTCTGCCCAGTCCATCGTGCATTGAGTCTTTGTCTGAACTGTTTTGGGTTTCCTAATTCTTCCCTCTGCATGTGTTCTCCAGTCCTGCCTTTGTTGTAAGCCCCATCCCCACAGAACAGCCCTGGTATAGCACCTTGGGGCTTCTGCTCACCAGAAAGTTTGGACAAGCAGACTCTACAACAGGCAGTAAAATGTGGAAGGACTTGCATTAATGGCACTGCTTTGCACAAACGTTGTGAACTCCAGGCTTCGAGGAATCATATGGAACCAAGGCTGACTTCATTCTCCCTCCTCCAGCCACCATTGCATGTGGCCTCTGCTCATTCATCAGAGGAAGCTTCACAAGAGGGACTAAATCGAGGGTCAGATGGACCCAGGACTGAATCCTAGTTCTTCTCCTTAGTAGCTTTCTCTTCTGGCAAATCCTTCATCATCCCTGCACCCAACTTTCTCATGGGTGCATGGTAAGGGAGGCATATAGGTGCTAAAAGTCACACCACTTGGGATGTGTGTGATGATAAGTGTTCTCAGCTCTAAAGAATGTCATTTTTCATTATTCAGCCAGCAAATATTTCTGAGCACCTATCATATTCCAGTCACTGAGGATGTAGGAAGGAGTGATATGATTCCTTTCCAGACAGTTTCTTGTTTCCTCAGGCATCTGCCCTTTGTGCTTGGCTCACATGGAAGCAGTCATTGCCCATCTGTGAAAATCCCTGTCACCCTTCAACAGTGGCCAAACCTGTTGCAGTAAGCCTGTGCTGAAGGATGACCTCTTCCACATACTCCAACAGCTCCTATTCGAATATTGCAGAACACCGTCGCATCGGAGAACCACCCTGCCTATGTCTGTCTTCTGTCTCCGTCTTTCTCTCTCTGTAAGACACACACACACGTGCTCACACTGCTTCCCCCCGTCTGCTCCTACCCTTTGTTGCCCCCAGTTAAATTCCTGCATGCATTCCCCCGCCACAGCTGTTGCACATATTTTCCACAGCCAGTCCCCCAACCTCACCTTGACTTGCTCCCACCCACAGATGACCCTCTTCTTTGGGTTTCTGGTAACATTTCTCACTAAATCCTCTAGGGTCTCAGTTTTCTCAGGACCATTTATAGACCCTGTGTTTCTAATATCTGTGATTAGACACATTCCATTGTTATAGCTTCAGAACCCCTTTCTGTTCTCCCCCGTATATCAGCGTCTCTTGGTGTCTCCATGCATTTCTTCCTCCCTGGCCCCTGGAGAGAAAGAGGCTCCCTTTCCTGTTGGGGTGAATCCTCCTACCTGGGGCTCCAGGAGCCTTCCACTTCCACACTCTTCATTCTTATTGAGATGGCCCCTCACTCACAACCTCTCCTCTGTTCCTTGTTCCTTCAGCCCCTCTCCCTCCACACCTTGCCTACAGACATGCTCAAGCCTTGCTAGACAGAATAGAGCAACATCACACACACACACACACACACACACACACACAGAGCAGTTGCATCTCTTTACTGGTCCAGAATCCTAAGGTGTACATGTTAGACATGGTTTGTATTTCTTATTCTGAATGAGCTATGCATTCATAGAATATTGATTTTCTCAATAGAAATCATAAAGCACTAATAGTATTATTTTTCCTCACCTTTAGCTTTATTTTTACCCTATGATGCTATTATGCTTCCATTCTAGCTTTTCCTTCAACTCCATACACAAACTTACTGAAAAATATTTTCAAGCATGTACATTTTATCAACTGACATGTAGTTGGTAAATACATATTTGTATATATCTAAAGATACAATAAAACTAAAAATCTTAAGCAGATTGCACAATGTTTTACTAATGTCCATTTCCTTAGGAGTTTTCTCTTAATATCTATTTTCTACTTTCACCATTTCAATAAAATATGTCTACTCCAAACTACCAAAGTCTAACTGTAAAATCTAATGGTATTTTGTAGGCTTTTCATTTACTGCAGTTCTCTTGTCTGCTGGTCAACTTTAAATTAAAACCTTATAATCTCCCTAGTATGACTTGACACATTCTTGATCTAACCCAGGGATTGGCAAACTTCTTCTGTAAAGGGCCAGATAGTAAACATGTTCAGCTTTGAGGACCATATGGTTACTGTTTCAGCCACCACTCTTCCAGGTAGCAGGAAAGCAGTCATAGACAATACGCAAAAAAAAATTGGCATGGCTGCGCTCCAAGGAAACTTTATTTATAAAAACAGGCACTGACTTGCAGGCTACAGATTGCAGACCCCTGGTGTGATTGAATTTTAGCTCCTTCCCTGCTTCCACATCTACCATTTTCAACAGGCTGTAAAAATGGCGCCCTAAAAGATATCCATGTTCTCACCTCTGAAATTTGTAAACATTAACTCATGATTTAAAAAAAAGAGAAGTTCTTTGCTGACGTGATTATGTAAGGATCTTGGGTTGGGAGATTATTCTGAATTATCCAGGCAGGTCCTAAATGCAGTCACATCTATATCCTCCTAAAAGGGAGAGAAAAGGAGAGTTGATGATGCACACGCAGGAGTGGAGAAGGCAATAGGACCAAGGAGGAAGACGTTGGGATCAGAGTCTACAACACAAGGAACGCCAGCAACCACCAGGAACTGGATGAGGCAAGCAAAGGAATCTTCCGTAGAGAATCCGGGTGAAGCTCAGCTCTGGTTTGGGCTTGATTTCAGCTCCATAAGACTCATTTCAAATTTCTGGTTTCCAGAACGGTAAGAGAATACATTGATGTTGTTTTAAGCCATGAACTGTTTATTATTTAAGTTCTTCTAGACTGAGTTTCCAAAACATACAATTGAAAGAAATTTGATAAACACCTTCTAAATTGCTTCTTTAAAATTCTATCATCCAACCTGGTGTGGTGGCTAATGCCTATAATCCCAGCACTTTGGGAGGTCGAGGAGCGCAGATCACTTGAGGTTAGGAGTTCAAGACCAGCCTGGCCAATATAGTGAAACCCCATCTGTGGTAAAAATACAAAAATTAGCTGGGGATGGTGGTGTATGCCTGTAATCCCAGCTACTTGGGAAGCTGAGGCAGGAGAATCACTTGAACTAGGGAGGCAGAGGTTGCAGTGGATAGATATTGCATCATTACACTCCAGCCTTAGAGACAGGGCAAAACTCCATCTAAATATGTGTATCTATATGAGTTAGAATAGTGTTGAGCACATAATTACTGATCAATAAAAACTAATTAGAGATGGTCGCCAACTTAACAATGGTTTGACTTATGATGGCGGGAAAGCAATACACATTCAGTAGAAACTATGCTTTGAGCTCCCATATAGCCACTTCGTCTTTCACTTTCAGCACACTATTTAATAAATTAGATATATTCAACACTATTATAACATAGGCTTTGTGTCAGATAATTTTGCTGAACTGTAGGCTAAGGTAAGTGTTCTGAACACATGTAACGTAGGCTAGGCTAAACTGTGATGTTTGGAGCAACACTCTGCCTCAAAAAAAGATTATTTCATCCAATGTATTTATCAAAAGATCTTAACTTCTTTTCATTAGAAAAATAAAAATTAGCAACCCACAAATGTGCCTATCAGACAGCGACAAAAAAAAAAAAAAATGGCTTCAGCTTTCCAGTGCAGACATTACTTTAGATTGAGAGCCGTCAATTATTCCACATGGTTTAAGAATTGTCACTGCATTAGCTGAGAACTTATCCCTCTTTTTTCTTTATAATGATACCACAGTAGATCTTTACAGAATTTTTGCTAACAAAGTACTTACATCGTGTTTATCACATTTTGTTGATGGACTTTTCTCTAAGGAACATAAAGAAAATTATCTAACCAATCAGCAATTTTTTTTCTAAGTACATATTTACAATTATTTTAATAATGTATTTTGAGACTTGATATGTGGCTTACTTATCTATAGTTTATGGAGTTCACCTTCTCCCTCTTCTTCCTCCAGTAGCCGTAGTTTCTCAACAATTATGAAAAGAATTCAGAGATTTAATTTTTAACTAATTGATCATATACATATTCATTTGGAGTGTCTGGATCCTACATTACAATGCCTTGAGGTTTCCTCTCATGAACATTTGTTGTACCTTTTACATTCTGAATCTAGTCTCACCGAGAGAGTCAAACCAAATTTTGGGACCCTCATCCTTCACAGTTCATGCTACTGATACATCTACCAAATCTAAAATCTATGCATTTCTTATTTCTACTTTTTTCAAGCATAATGAATAAAGTTTTATCATATCAAGATCTCTAATTTGCTTTTTACAATTTTCCTTCATTTGTTCATATTTTAATTGGCTAATAATTTAATTTTATATATGAGTGTTTCCCAAAGTATGAGACTGTAATTCTGCAAGTGACTACAAAACTATCATGGGATAAGATGTTTCCTGCATTAGATTTCTTTTTTTGTGCAACCGTATCATGCGTTTGACTCAAGTTGAGCTAAAATAAAATATTTTCAAAAACCTAGCACTGTGTGGATTTAATCTATGTTTCACTCACTTTACATTATATTGGTTATCTCCAAATTTCATAAACAATGTAAATTTTAATACCTCTCATCGTGACATTAAAAATCACCTTTTTATATGCTTGAAACACATGTATAATCTTCATATTTTAAATGTTTTTTATGTTGTTGTATGTATAATTTTCCTGCAAGTACAATAATTTGAAATGAAGCAGAAAACTGTAAGCGCCAGTTACAGGACTGAAATAATGTAATTCTTATTGCAGTTGCACACTTTTAATACCATATGTGAGCTCAAAGACATTTAGTGATAAATCCCAAATGAAATTGCTGGGCAACTCTGAAGCTTCCGGTGGAAAATGCATTTAGTAAATGTTAAAAGTTAGAAAACCATCAAAAATTGAAATTTACCTCTGATGCTGCTCCGCAGGGTGCTGGCAGGCAGGTAAAAGGCAGAGCAGAGCGCGTGGCTGTCACATTAGGAGGGCTGTGCGCCACAGAGCCATTACTGGGCACTGACACTGGTTGTTGTTTTTTTTTTCTCAATTAGGTTTGCTTCAGTAGAACAACAACAAATATCTCTCAAGTAAAGCAAATGCTTTTGTAAATTAAAACTTCATGTATAAGTAGTTCAAGAAACTCAACTGTATTTCTTCTCTTTTTTTCTTTTTGAGGCAGGATCTTGCTGTGTTGCCCAGGCTGGGGTACAGCAGTGAGATCACAGCTCACCTCAGTCTTGACCTCCTGGAATCAAGTGATCCTCCCACCTCAGCCTCCCGAGTAGTTAGGGCTACAGGCAGGCACAGTACACCTGGCTAACATTTTGTTTTTTTCGAGATGAGGTTTCACCATGTTGCCCAGGCTGATCTTGAACTCCTGACTTCAAGTGATTTACCTGCCTCAGCCTCCCAAGGTGATTATGGAGGTGAGTCTCTGTACTGGCCTCAACTTCATTTATTTAATTGAATGTTCAGAGGGAACAACTGACCCTCAGCAAATTAAGATATGCCAAATATATGTGTACACACATACACACATATTTTCATGTATAATAGTCTGCTACATATGTTTCTGGTCTAAACTTCCTTCTGGATCCCTTTTGGATGGTAAAGAAGTATTTTAAACTCTCAATTAAAGTAAACAGTGTCTCTGTTTTGCATTAGCTTCTTCTTGGTCAATTCAGTCTCTTTTGTCTAAATGTTCAGGTTTGTCTTTTTAATTGAAAAAGTTTTATTATTTTAGTGTAGCTACATAGTCATCCTTCTCAAGATAGCATTTGAGTACAAAGAAAAACGATTTGTCTTGTGTTAATGACTGAGTCTCAAGACCAGGCTTGAGTTTTACACTGTTCCCTGCACCCTTAAATCGTCCACACATGCCTGGACTAATCCCATGCCATGACTGAGCACTCATAAGCCTCCTGATATCAGCTAATGGAGCCACTTCTGGTAAACTTGCTTCTCTTGACATGGGCCATGAGCAATGTTTTCAATCTCCCCAACCAACGAGTCTCAGTTTGCTCTAGCTGGAGTATAAGATCTATGGGGCCGGATGAGGGTGGTCCATACCTGTAATCCCAGCACTTTGGGAGGCCAAGGCATGAGGTGAGGAGTTTGAGACCAGCCTGATTAACATGGCGAAACCCTGTCTCTACTAAAAATACAAAAATTAGTTGGGCATGGTGGAGGGTGCCTGTAATCCCAGCTACTCGGGAGGCTGAGGCACGAGAATGGCTTGAACCTCGGAACTGGAGGTTGCAGTTAGCTGGGATGATGCCACTGCACTCCAGCCTGGGTGACAAAGCGAGACTCCATCTCAAAAAAATAAAAATAAAAATAAAAATACATTGTTTTCATATTTTCAAAATATAATCTGGGTTACACTATGATGTGATATGTTTACTCTGCCTTGTACTCATCACATGGAAGTATAAGCAAGTGTCTTGAGCCATTCCTTAAGCTCATCGTTCTCTAATGCTGCTACCATCCAGTTAAGATGATATTTTCTTCGCACACTCTTCCTAAGATCATCCCACCTTATAGTTCACTTTCCTAAGCAAGGCCTTTCTGTTTCGGACTTGCATCTGCCACATGAATATGAAAGGCAAAATAAAAGGCTGAGCACTGGGAAAAGATTTCCTGGTGTCAAATTCTTACCTAATTATGAGAACTAAGACAAATGATTTAATGTCTCCGTGCTTCAGTTTTCTTATCTTTAGCATGGGTGTAGTAACAGTTGTTGTGACAATTAAATGAGGTAATGCTTATAAAATGCTCAGAACAGGATCTGGCATGGGATTCATGCCCTGTGCGTTTCAGCTGCTGTTATGATAGAATCAAAGCATCTCAGGTGTGGAGAGATGGTAGGTACAAACTTGCAGTGTTTGAAACCTCCTTTAACATCCCCGTTAAATATTTATACAACTTCCCCTTGAAGCCTTAAGTAAAAGGAGACTCGATACCTTCAAAGGTAACTCATTTTATTATTGGAGCGTTCTGGATATTGTAATGTTCTCTGTTATCTTAAGTAAATATCTATCTCCCTGAAATATCTATTCATTATTCCTAGAAAGGCTTCTTAAGACCATTTAAAATAAATCTAATTTTACTTTTATTTGAGAGCCCTTTTAATGTTTGAGGATAGTCATGACGCCTGTTTCTTTTTCCTGTTATATTGCCTCGTGAGCTAAAGAGTCAGATATCTCTAATTGCTCCTCCTCTTACAACATGGTTTAAGTCCCTTGACCACCTGGCTGTGGGAGGTCACGTAAGCTGTCATGATTCCAGCAAGATCCCGTTATCTGACAACAGATGGATTAGGAACAACTACGTTTCTTAAAATCAGAGACCAGAAACATCCTTTAGCTCTTGGGAAATTATAGTCCACATGCAAGAATGGTAATTCTCTTTTTATCCAATGTTACGTAGAAATCAGATAC
>PVKV010009021.1:34689-77606 GCA_004027835.1 Alouatta palliata
TGATCAGGAGTGAGGATCAGGTGTGATCAGGAGTGGGGATCAGGTGTGGTCAAGAGTGGGGATCAGGTATGATCAGGAGTGAGTATCAGGTGTAGTCAGGAGTGGGGATCAGGTGTGGTCAGGAGTGAGCCATGAAGACTTCATGGTCAAGTGGGAAGACGGAATAGCCCTTTAGAATGGCTAGAATTTAAACAAGTGGAAATGTCAAGTGTAACATTACAGAAGAAATTGCACGGAAGTGCTGGGGGAGGTATGTACAAGAAGTGAGGGAGCACAAAGTGAAGTCTGGAAGCCGCAGACCAGCAGGCTTGCATTCAGCAATAAAAATTAAAGTGCACCTGTGCAATCCAGGGCTTGTGGTGTTGAACATGGACATGTCATTTCAGGCCTGGTTGTGTTTATAGATTGTTAGGACGGAGAGAGAAAGCAAATAACACAAATAAATGAAACAATTATAATTCTGATAGTTCAATAAAGGAAAGATACAAAATGTGGTGAGAATATATAACAATAAGTCCATGTGAGATCAGAGATGGGTTTCTGGGGCTGACATATAAGCTGGGAAGTAGTAGGAGTAGAAGTTCCCTGGGTGATATGGAAAGCTAGAAATTAAGAAACTGCAAACCGTAGGAATCGAGTGGATAAGGACCCTGAGGCAGGATGGAGAGTATATTATTGGGGGAAGTTGGAGTGGTTGAGGTCAAAGAGTGAGGAGGAGAAAAGCAAGAGATGGAGGAGGGAGGTCCGCTGTTTCATGTTAATCTTAACAGCATTAGAGTTGACAGGCTTTCAGCACACGCTGACAGGGCCAGATTTGCATTTTTAAATGAAAGGCAATGAATTGAAGGGACATGATGGATTTGCCATCCGAGTAGATGAGCTTGCCTAAAGAATGAGTGTGGCACCAAGGAAAGATCACCTAACACTGAACCCTTAAAAATGCCAGCATTCAAATATCAGAGAGTGGGAGAGAAGCTAATTAAGAAGTTTCTGACAGACTAGGGATCGTAAGGACCACACACTTTAATCAGCAAGTCAAGAAGAAATTTTGGCCTCTTGGTCCAACTCAAAAACAGCCTTCCCAGCAAAATCTTGCCAAATCTATGGAGCAAAATGTCACTTCTTCATCCCCCAAAATGGCCATAATATTTATTTTCCTTTTCCTTCCTAAGGTTCTTGTCACTCTCTGCCCTGAAACATAGTTATTTATTTATTTTTGAGACAAAGTCTCACTCTGTTGCCCTAACTGGCATGATCTGAGCTCACTGCAACCTCTACCTCCCAGGTTCAAGCAATTCTCTTGCTTCAGTCTTCTGAGTAGCTTGGACTACAAGCACGTGCTATCACACCTGGCTAATTTTTGGATTTTTAGTAAAGACAGGGTTTCGCCATGTTGGTCTTGAACTCTTGACCTGAGGTGATCCACCCGCCTTCGCCTCCCAAAGTGCTGGGGTTACAGGTATAAGCCACTGCACCAGGCCAGAAATATAGTTTTTTACAAACACATCCTTTCTATAAATTACAAGCTTTCAATGTCAGAATCTGTTTTTTGTTCGTCTTTGAATCACCCAAAGAACTAAACAGAGAGATTTGTACATTAGTACTCCATTTTTATTGAATTAAAAAGGTAGTCTAATTTGTGGAACAGGAAGCTGAATGGTATGGTTATGCACAGGAGGCATTGCTAAGAAGAGAGACCACAGACCTAGTGCAGAAGTACTGCAGCAGAACTTTTGGGAAACAAAGATGAATGGCAGCAGGAATAAGAGGAGGAAATAAATTTGAGGGACATTGGAAGAGAAATTGACAGTTTGGTGATCTCATCCTGTTGTATCATTTAAACACTTTTATACACTGATGGCTCCCTTGTTTATGTATCTCATACCGGCCTCTTCTTTGAGATCCAGACTCCTATATTCCACTGTTGACTCGGCATCTCGTGATTCTCCCATCCTCAGTTCCACCCTTTCCCTAGTCTTTCCCACGTTCTTCAATGGCATCGCCAATCAGGAATTGCTCAGGAATCCTGTTAGATTCATGATTTTCTCTCATCTTCCCTCACTTGACTTCATAGTGAGTTTATAAGCAAGCTCAACTCTACATTCAAACTATATTCTAAATTTGTCTTTTCTCGTCATCTTCCACCCTAGCCACTCTAGACCTGTCATCTTTCCTCTGCAGTAATACAAACACCTCCTGGCTGGCTGCCTTTTCTTTGTCTTTCTGCAGTCCATTCTCCAAACAGTAGCCAGTGATCCTTCACAAACATGTCAGAATGTGCCATTCCACTGTGTGAAACCTTCCGGTGCCTGCCACAGCACAGAGAATCAAACCCCAAATCCTTATCAGCCCCCGCCTGCCTCTCTGACTTCACTGGAATCCCTCTCCAACCTGTCACCCTGCAGCCAGCGCTTCTCAGCTGGGATTCTTTTAGAGAATGAAACCAGTGTGCCATAAAGCATGCATTACACATCGTGGCTTCTCTCCTGTTCCTCTAGAATAGCCTAAACTTGAGATAATTCAGGAAATTGTCTCGCAGGTCATTTCCTACAGGGCTTCATTCTCTTGGGAACCCTGGTGGAGAAAGACTACTCACACATGGACATAGCTGTTCCTTTTTGTCACTTGAACATGAATCCCAGCCCCTAGACCTTTGCACTTGTGCTTTTCTTCATCAGGATTGCAATTTCTCCAGAACCTCACAGGGCTGGCTCATTCCATCACTCAGGGGTTAGCTTAAAAGTTTAATGAAAGTGTCTGTTCCCCTAGAGGCTTTCCAGAACACCCATTTCTAAGGTAGCTTCATCTCCCCAGTTGCCACTATCCCATCACCCTATTACTTTCTCCTTATCATGTCTTATCATATATGTTTGTGTATATGTATTTATGATATGTATATGTATACATGATAAGACATGATATATACATATCATGTCCTTACCTAGATTTTAAAAATTATAGTCCCAAATTGGATGTATACATAGGTAGCTTTCTACATTTATCATTAACATGATCCTGAGCATTCATTTGGCTTCTACAGTAAACAACAGCAACAAAAAGTCTGATTGGAAGTAATATAGTCAATCATAATTTCATTCCATCCATTCTGATTTTGAGATGAATGCTCAGTCTTTCCTGCCACCCTCATATTCTCTGTCCTGATGTGGCAACGGGGCTCACCTCTTTATGACATCAATGGAAAGGTCTTTCATTGATCTTTTGCTGAGCAGTTCTGTGCTGCTTGGTTATTGAGCTTCTCATGCACAGATTGGCTGCAGTTACCTGTTGTGCCTGCTGTAATCTATGGTCATGAGACCCACACTTGCAAAAGTCTTTGAAAGTAGTTTGCCTCTCCAGTTTACTTATCTTCTCTGTTCTGCTTCTGCCCTTCCTTTCTTGGGAAGCCCAGTGTCTTAAACCGTTTTGTGTTGCTATAACAAAATACCTAAGATTTGGTAATAAAGAAAAGAGGTTTAGCTGGCACATAATTCTGGTTGCTGAAAAGCCCAAGGCTGGGTAGCTGTATATAGTGAGGCCTTCAGTTTACCTCAATTCACAACAGAAAGTGGAAGGAGAGAGGGTGTGTGCGAAGGGATTACATGGCGAAAGAGGAAGCGAGAGAGAAATTGAGGAAACCAGGCTCTTTTTAACAACTCCCTCTGAGGGAACTCATCCATTCCAAGAGAGAAAGAACTCACCCTCAGGAGGGCATTAATCTATTCACGAGGGATCCACCCCCATTCTCCAAACATCTCTCACTAGGACCCACCTCTCAACAGCACCACATAGATGAACAAATGTTAACATGAGTTTTGGTGGGGATAAACCATATCCAAACCATAGCACCCAGGAATGTGCTGATGCTACATTGATGCTGAAAATTGTGTCTAGGATGTATGTGGCGTCATCAACTCCATTGGTGGTTATGGTCTAGCGGGCAGTGCACACACCTCCTCCCTGATACATTACCAGTCAGGACAAACTAGGTTACATTGTGGTAACAAGCAACTTCCCAAAATCAGTGGCTCAGAAAGCAATAGTTTATTTCATGCTTACATTACATGTCCTTCGACCTCATCTGGGGCTTTCCTCTGCATCACTCCAAGGTCCATCGGATGCAGCAGTTGTCATCGTGAACACAAAACGTGCCATTTTCACTCCCATTTTATTGGCCAAAGCAAATCACACAGCATGCCTAACTTTTAGGTTAAGGAAATATACTTCCACTGCAGGCCCAGGAACTATTTGGTAAAGAGTGCTAATTATTCATGATTCCTGCATTCTCCTTGCTTGACACCTTTTTTGGTCTTAAACTTGAGTGTGTGTGTCAGAATCATCAGGACGGCTTATTAAAACACAAATCGCTGAGCCTCAACCAGAATAGGTGTGAGGTGGGTCTAAGAATCTGCATCTCACGGCAGAAGGCAATGCTGTTGGTGGAGAGAGCTGCTACTCTACAGCTCAGAAGCTGTTGGTTTGTGAGGCTTCTTTAAGAAGTTTGCTGCCTCTAGAGACCCACTTTGGGAAGTAAAGCAAGCATCCGTGTATTCCCTTAAAGAAATCTGGCTTTTCTCTTGGAGCTTATATTATAGCAGTGCTGTCCTATCACAAGCTCATGCTTGTCGGTAAAGGGCTGGTCAGGCAGGCAATAGACCTTACCCATGTCTAGACTTTTCTTTCTAGTAAATTTTTACTTAATAAATAAACATTGACAGTTTCTATCATGCAAAGTACACATGCAGTGGCTCCAGCCTCTTTGCCGGGAATCTTTGAAGAGGCTCAATGAACTAACAACTTACGTAACTTTCAAGTCTCTGTATGGTCATCCTATGATTCTAATGTGAAGGTTGTATGTAAATTAATGACTGTTTAAAAAGCTACTACATTTGAATGGAAAAACACAATTTATTACTGCTAAGAACATTAAGTTTAGTCAATAAACTATTCTGTAAGGAACTTGCTTTAATAAATATAAAAGTGATGTTGTTTGAAGAGGTTTTCATGAATTTTAAACATTAGCCCTGGCATTCATTTATAATATAGGGGAAAATTTTGCTAAGGTCAAAATTTGGCTCATTCCCGGTTCAAACTTTAGGAAATCCCATATTATTGGAGTCACATTAGTAAAGTTCAGCTCTATTTACAAATCACATTGGATACATTTGAGTTTGGGTGTATAGGCACAATTTTCGTGAAAGTAGAGTTATTTTGTCAGAGTAAGTTCCCACCCAGTGATTCATCATACCCTGAAATGCCAGGCTATTTCTGAAACATTTGGTTAAGCCAGCTGATATTTTTAAGTAGATGTTATCACCTCTCCTCTAAGGCTAAATAAACATATCTGTCTCCATCTAGGCTAGAAGTTTAGGGGATGATATGTGTGCAAATTAGACTCATAGATTTCACCAAATGGAATATTCTACTCTACGATAGCATTTCTATTTTAAAAATATTAATTTAGTCTTTTAAAAAAATATTAATATTAAGACACAACGCTCTTTACATTTACAACAGGTTTTGCTTCTCGTTATAAAAATAATACATATTCATCATAGTAAGTTTAGAAAACATGAGAAGGAAAAGTCACCTCTGATTCCATGATTCACAGATATTGCTAATGTATTAGTTTATGTTCTTCTAGCCCTTTATTTTTCCTGTGCTTATAAAAATGTCTTTTAAAAATGGTAATGTAGGGCCAGGTACATTGGCTCACGCCTGTAATCTCAGTACTTTGGGAGGTCAAGGAGGGAAGATCTTCTGTCTCTACTAAAAATACAAAAATTGGCTGGTGTAGTGGTGGGCGCCTGTAATCCCAGCTACTCGGGAGGCTGAGGCAGGAGAATCACTTGAACCCGGGAGGTGGAGGCCTCATGCCACTGCGCTCCAGCCTGGGTGACACAGGGAGACTCTGTTTCCAAAAAAGTCAAAAACAAAAAAAAGATAATGTACTTACTACTGGGTAATCTGCTTTTTAAAACCCAACATATCACAAACTTTCCTCCGATCCATTAAATATTCTTCTACATAATATTAATGGCTGCATTATATCTTAATAAACATTTACGTTAACAAAGGAAAACAAAGTGCACTAGCACTTTCCTGTATAAATCATTGATTGGGAAAGTACTTTCTGGGTAATTCATGCATAAGACATAGCATAAGACATGCAATAAATTTAGTGGTCATAATAATTCACCAAATTATTTTATGATAGTGACTTCCTACAGAGAAGGGAGCTGCAATAATTGAACTTGAAATCAAGTTCCTAAGATTTGCATTAAGTTTAAAATAAGTCCATGTATCATATAATTTTCTTAATGTTTGCATCTTCAGAATCAATGTAGTACTGAGAGATAAAAGAGATCTCAACAGAGGACCCAGTTCACCCATTTCACTGTAATCAGTTCACTTTAATTTGCATTTCTTAATTTAAAACATCAGTACAGAGAAATCTTCACAGATTTTGTCTCTGATTTTTTTTTAATTTATTTATTTTACTTTAGGTGCATACTATATCTGGCATTTCTCTCCATGTTATCCCTCCCCACCCCCCATTGTCTCTCCCCTACGCCCCCCAACTGTCCCCTGTGTGTGATGCTCCTCTCTCTAAGTCCGTGTGTTCTCGCTGTGATTTGTTTTTAACATCTATTAATAAAATTCTACAATTGCCTTTACTAGCACCTGCCTGTGTTGAGTAACTTCTACTGTCCATGCGTCAGAAGCATTTGAACCAGAACAACTCCATCTGGAATAGGGGCTGGGTAAAATGTGGCCAAGACCTACTGGATTGCATTCCCAGGAGGTTAGGCATTCTGAGTCACAGAATGAGACAGGAGTTCGCTACAAGATGCCAGTCATAAAGACCTTGGTAATAAGGCAGGTTGCAGTAAAGAAGCCAGCCAAAACCCACCAAAACCTAGATGGTGAAGAGAGTGACCTATAGCCGTCCTCACGGCTTATTATATGCTAGTTATAAAGCGTTAGCATGCTGAAAGACACTCCCACCAGCGCCATGACAGTTTACAAATGCCATGGCAATGTCAGGAAGTTATCCTATATGGTCTAAAAAGGGGAAGAACCCTCAGTTCCTAGAATTGCCCACCCCTTTCTCCAAAAACTCATGAATAACTCACCCCTTGTTTAGCAAATAAGACATAACAATAAGCATCTTTGGTTGAGTAGCTCAAGTGGCTGCTCTGCCCATGCTCTGCTTTCACTTTACTCTATGGACTCACCCTGAAACCTTTCTTGCATGAGATTCAAGAACCCTCTCTTGGGGTCTGAATCAGGACCGCTTTCTGGTGACACATGGATTCATTTTATCTCCTGTATAACTTAAATCTCTCCAGCTGCATTTTGGCTTCCTCCCGCTGTGTCCTCCTCTGTTTATTTAACTGTAGACGAAGAACAACCAGTCACTAATTCTTTCTTTCAAAGATGCTTTCCACTGTGTTGATGAGTAATGTGCAGAGCAGCATAGACCTGCGGTTGGGCTGCCAGGGCTTCCAGCTGAGAGGATCGTCAATGTGTCAGACACCTGATACCTTAGGGAGCGGTGTCATTTCCATTTAATATTTATTTTCACCTACTGGGTGTATGGCACTCTAAACAAAGTGTTTACCGTGAAAGCGATCTTGAGATTCAGTGAAACCAGTGTCACTTAACATGCTACTTAAGTCTCCATTGTCGTGTATTCGACACCATTGAAAGCGATAAAATGAAAAAACATTTGGAAGTAGCTACTTCCCCCTCTGTGTTTACTCAGTCAGTGAGGGCTAATTGTTGTGTTGACAACCCGGGGCTTCTATGCAGTTGGCTAATTCTGTGATCTTTTGAAACATTAATTACAGTTTCCGTGATGTCATTGTTCCTCCTTCCACAGTTTTTAGATAAAATGGGTGCCTTAACTTTATCTTTTTTAAATGACTTAACTTGTCTGAAATGAATTGCTGGTTTTTTTTTTTTTTTTTTTTTTTTTTGGCCTCCTAGCAGGAAATCTTCTGTCTAGAACGTTGGACACACGTGTGGGTTTCACCATCTCTCACAATACCATCAGCTACCTTAACGAAGCAGAAGCGCCTAACTAACATTTCCACTCTTGATGTCTCCCTGTGGCTCTTCACTGCTATCATTCTGTTTTTAGATTTGGAATGACTTTTGTAAATTTACAAAATAATGATTTGTTACGTTAATTTGAAAATTGAGTGATTTTTTTCACTTCTGTTGTTTTTTTCCTTTCCCTGTCCATTTAAGCTATTAATAAATGAATTAATAATAACTTCCACTGGCCGAGCATGGTGGATCACGCCTGTAATCCCAGCACTTTGGGAAGCTGAGGCAGGTGGATCACCTGAGGTCGGGAATTCAAGACTATCCCTGCCAACACGATGAAACCCCGTCTCTACTAAAAATACAAAAAAAAAAAAAAATTAGCCTGGCATGGTGGTGGGCTCCTGTAATCCCAGATACTCAGGAGGCTGAGGCAGGAGAATTCACGTGAACCCGGGAGGCAGAGGGTGCAATGAGCCGAGCTTGCACCACTGCTCTTCAGCCTGGGCAACAGAGTGAGACTGTTTCTCAATAATAATAATAATAAAAAATAGTAAACTTTCACTTTAGAGTCTCTCTATGTGCCAGGCACAGTTCTATGTGTTTATATAGCTAAACTCAGTTAATTTACATCCCCTCCACACACACAGAAAAAAAAAATCCTGTGAGGTGGATACGGTTTTTAATTCTTTACTGAAGAGGAAAGTCTTTAATTAGAATAATTAACTTGTCCGAAGTTACTCAACCAGGTGTGTTTGTTCACTTAAAATAGGGCCATGTGTTAATAAATCTTCAAAGGAACTTAAAAGATCTGAGGCTTAGACGTGATGATTGGGAGAATGATTGAGAGAGGAAGAGAGAGCTGCCCTCTCTCTCTGCTAGAAAAAGATTTCCCTGGGCTGGGTGGACTGCCTGAGAGCAAGGAGCTGGAATAAGAGCAGATGTGTCAGAGAGGCCCCGGCAGGGGACCCACAAGTTGCCTCCCAGCAAGTTCCGGGCAGGTGGCAAAGCCCACAAAAGTCTCTTCTGCTGAAAACCCAGGGAGATGTCAAAAAAGAAATAATCTCAGTGATTCCAGGATTCTTAATGGTGTAGAAGTCACAGGAGGATTCTCAGGGTCTTCAGAAGTAGAGCTACAAGATCTGAAATGGACAGCGACCAGCACCATTTCATGGCCCACAGGTCAATCGCCAGCCTAAAATCGCAGAGGTCCGTAGACATCTTAGCAGACACCTGCAGAGCCTGGTGGCCTGAGAGGTCCACAAACCCTCTCTGAGGTCCCCTTCCCATGCTAAGACACAATCCCCAAGAAAAGTTGGAAGAAACATCAAATTGACTGAGATTAAGGTTCTCCTGTCCTCATAGAGTAATGGCTTAAAATAAGAAAGTGGATGCATTGCTGAGAAATATAGACAATTGCATTTCTTGTGCATGGCCTGAGGCTACACATGTGGGCAGGCTGACATGAATGTAGCTGATGCATTCATTTAAAGTTTTACCACTACTATAGAATAATGGCTGTATTGCTGTAAAGAAACTTTGCTTTTTTTCTTTCAAAATAATTGATTTTATGATAGTTCATCTGACTTTTAAAACTACCCGCTGTTTATGTAGTAGATTGCTATTCAGGAATATCAATGGTGGGGACCATTCAGGGAATCTGAGTGACTACTAGTTTGGAAAGCCGCCCTTAAAAATCACATTACAGCACAAAGACTTGATATGTATGATGTACATGAAGCTTAAAAGAAAACAAATTTATGCTGTCAGAAGTCATGAGACGGGTTGCCCTTAGGGGTGGGGGCATTTACTCAAAGGGAGGATGGGGGAGTATCTGGAATGGTCATTATTATGAATTGAATTGTGTTCTGCCTCCTTTCCCCCTCCAAAAATATGTTGAAGTCCCATCCTCGGTACCTGCAAATGTGATCTTATTTAGACATAGGATCTTGGCAGATGTCATCAAGTTTAACTCAATATCACCAGTGCAGAGGATACCCAGAGATGCGGACACACAGAAAGAAGGCTGTGTGAAGCTAGAGGCCGAGATCAGGGTGATACATTGATAAGACGAGGAACACCACATGGTGACAGCTATCCCCAGAGCTAGGAGAGAGGCACGGGACAGATTCTCCCCCACCGCCACCAGCAGGAACCAGTTTAGCCAACATCTTGATTTCAAACTTCTAGCCTCAGAACTGTGAGACAATACATTCCTGTTTGTATCCCACAGTTGGTATTTCAGCAGCCCTAGGAACGCACTGGTCATGTTCTGTCTCCTGGGCTGAGGGCTGGTTAAAATTCAGCCAGCTGTGGACTTACCAATTGTGCATGTTTCTCTTGTATACAACACTTGAACAAAGAGGTCAAAATATGCATCACAAAGCAGATGCTTGGATATATATATGTGTGTGTATGTGTGTGTGTGTGTTTGTGTGTGTGATTTTTTGTGCCCAGCCAGCAGAATGAATCTCACTCTTCTGAGGTCGCCACCTTTCTGCGCTTTGAGAGGAACCATGTGAAAACACCGTGTTCAGAAATGGTCACAACAGAAGCCACACAGAGAAAGTGAGTGTAACTGAGAAGGCTCACGTCTCAGGGACAGTGGTGGCCCTCTCTTAAGAGGACAGATAAAGGGAAACAATGGTTTGTAAATTTGAAGGAAATTTGATTTCTCTTTCCTTGTGTTTATCTGTTCACCTGATCACCACAGTTGAGTCAGCTGTAATTGGAGCTGGTTCTTAGCCAGGCCCTCGGGTAGGGGGATTTGGTCCCTTTCTAGCAGCCCCTCAGTTTGTCTCCTAACAGATACCCCCTGTTTGTCTTGGAAGCTTCCACAGAGCAGAGAAAAGGAGAGTGGAAGGAAGCGCAAAGAAGGCAGAGCCGCAGGGAGTCTCTTCAGGCCCTAGAGACACTTGGTAACTTTTCTTAGGACTGTCACTGGTATTAACTTCTAACCCATTAAACTCGCTTACAGAATAGCTTTAGTCAATGAAGCAGGATATGGCCTTTTCTTGGCCTCTCCATTTCCAATTCCAGCAAAATGAATGAAACACAAAAAGTTCACAGGGGGATCGGCTGGGGAGGCAGAGCTGGGAGCTGGGCTGGGAGGTTTTAACTGGGCTGATCATTACTGTCCTTTCCTATTTCAACTTTTATCTGCCCATTAGCTCCTTAAGTTTGCTCATCCATCCATCAAAAAGAAAAGAAAAAAACCCCAAATGTTGTGTGAAAGACCTAGGTGTGCTAGGCCTAGAGCGTCATGGCCCACATTCGTCCAAACGTGATTGGCTTCTTGTGAGGACACAATGACCCTGTTTTATGAACGGTCATTTGTGATTTCTTAAGACTTTTGTCTTTAAGATTTCTTTGAAGTATTTGAAATCACTTCTGTTTCTGACAAAATGAAGACGTAACTTTCCCAAAATATTGCAGGGTCAATTTTTATAAATGAAGGATGTTTATGATTCATTTTTGGCGATTGCATAAAGATTACTTACACAATCTCACGTGTCTTTTCTTCGAAGTACGTCAAGTTAATGATTCTGTTTATGGTGTAAGAACAAAATGTTTAATAAAATATTTAGAGCTTTGATTTATAAAACAAAAACAATCATTTATAGGCATCTATGTCTATTTGCTGAATTTCCTTGCTCAGCTAACAAAATTCTGCTGAGGTCCAAATAAAAAGTTAATTCTTGACAGTAAAAGGGATTCAGTTGACAGGTTTTCATAAATTTGGTGAATAGGATCAAAGTGAAGACAAGTGAGAATAACTAAGAAATTCAGATAGAAGTAGCACTCAATCTGGATCAAAGGGATTCATTCACTCCATTCTTTCATATACTGGTCAATGAAGTTAATATAAGAGATGTAAAAGATTAAGTCCCTGCACCAAAATCTCTACAGTCTTAGAAGAGATATGAATATAAGATTAAAGTACTCTAAATACACTTCAGGACAGAATGTGAAAATCTTGTAATCTGTTCATAGTAATTGCTGAGATGATGAAGGTATACATAAAATATCCAAGAACTTGAGACATGCAGCTCCCTCATGATCATCCCACAGAGACGACAGCATTTTACAACTATGATCTCATGATTATTGTTTGGAGCATGTAAAACGATTTCTCATATAGAAAATAAAGGAAGAGGGGAGGTGTGGTGGCTCACGCCTGTAATCCCAGCACTTTGGGAGGCTGAGGCAAGCGGATCACTTGGGGTCAGGAGTTCAAGACCAGCCTGGCCAACAAGGTGAAACCCTGTCTTTACTAAAAATACAAAAATTAGCTGGGCGTCATGGCAGGCTCCTGTAATCCCAGCTACTCAGGAGGCTGAGGCAGGAGAATGACCTGAACCTGACAGGTGGAGGTTGCAGTGAGCCAAAATCACACCACTGCACTCCTGCCTAGGTGAGAGAGTGAGATTCGGTCTCCAAATAGAAAAAAGAAAAAAAAGAGAAAGAAAGGAAGGAAGGAAGGAAGGAAAGAAAGAAAGAAAGAGAAGGAAAGAAAGAAAAAGAAAGAAAAAGAAAGAAAGGAAAGAAAGAAAAGAAAGAAAAAAAAGAAAAGAAAAAGAATGAAAGAAAGAAAGAGGAGGGGAGGGGAGGTGGGTAGGAGAGGGGAGGGGAGGGGAGAAGAGAAGCGGGAGCACAGCTTGGTCGCATGCCTTTAGTACAGTGTCATTTTTTAGGACAAAGCTCATTTTTTACACTGCGTCATCTGTTTACAACATTAATGAACTGACAGGTCAGGGCAAGGGCTGCCTAGTACATGATGAGCAGGATGTGGACAAGAATCAGAATCCAAATTCAATTTCAGATACAACCACTATTTAACTTAGCTCAGCGAACAGAATTCACTATGTGCCAAGCACTGTGCTGCATTTTGGGATTTGAGGATCAGCATCTTCTGCATGTATTCATGTGCCTACTATGGCCTGTATTTGCTGCCTATGTGTAGTTCACTTGCTTACCTAGGATCTCCCTTGGAGTAAGGAAAATGACATTATTTGAATGAAAGAGTAAATATTAGAGGGAGGCCTGGTTTTGGAAGAGTCCAGTCTGGTAAAGAAGACGAGGGTGGGCCTGTAATCCCAGCACTTTGGGAGGCCGAGGTGGTCAAATCACAAGGTCTAGAGATCAAGACTATCTTGGCCAATATGGTGAAACCCGTCCCTACTAAATATACAAAAATTAGCTGGGCGTGGTGGCGCACCCCTGTAGTCCCAGTTACTCCAGAGGCTGAGGCAGGAGAATCACTGGAACCTGGGAGGTGGAGGTTATAGTGAACTGAGATTGCATCACTGCACTCCAGTCTGGGGGACAGAGTGAGACTCTGTCTCCAAAATAAAAAGAAAAGAAAAGAAAAAAGACGAATGTAGACACAACTATGACAGAATCAAACCGAGCACACTCAGACACATAAACACGTGCACACACGGTCTAGAGATGAGGCATTAATTCTGGCTCCAGGAGTGGGCTGGATGTGGGAGAGGAAGGGAATTCGGTTTAAGTGGCGGATGGGAGAAATAAAACTCCTTTATGTAGAAAATTATGCTTTCCCAGTTAGCTAATTACTCCAGAAACCCTCGAAACTGTATTTTCCACCCTCAGCACGGGTCTCTGCCAGTGTTCATAGCCACCCTTTCAAGTAAATAAAGTAACGTCGCACTCACGATGGACCAATGTCTGTCCGGGAGACTGTTCGGAGCGGACAGAAGGTGCAGTCCATCGGCTTGCTCCAAGTCACCTCCTGCACTTGCTGCTGGAGCAGCGCCCTTTCTTAGGAACCGGCCTGATGTTCCCTCCATGAACTGTGAACGTCGGGTTGCTGCATTAGAAACTTCAAGCTTGGTTTCTAAGGAGTTCCAGAAGCCCATCGCAGCAGGAAAGGAGGGCTGCAGGTTTTCTTCCTTTTGTCCCAAATCTGCACTTGCTTATCTGCTGAGCTAACCTGGGGAGCCCAGGGAGCCCCGATTTGAGGGGGAAGCTTTCAAGAGATGTCAGTGTCAAATACGAGCAGCTTGTAGAGCTAAGGCCAGGAGGTAGGTCAGGTACACAGTGACACTCCAGAAAGGCAAAAGCACAGCAGATCTTGCCTTAAAATTGTGTCTGCAGCAAAGCCTGAGCACAACCATATTGGCTGCGAAGATCCTGACATAAAACCTTGTGGACTCAACCGACTCCAAGTCCACCACGCTGTGACACAGCTTCCTTGTATTTAAATTGTTCAAAGACTTCTTTTCCCCTTAATCTGCTAATTCCTCAATTGCTCTGGTTTTGAGATTGCTAGAGAGGTCCTCTCGGGAGAGCTGATAACACTATCTACAGTAAGGACAAGCAAGCACTTTTGTGTGTTGGCCGGGCGGTGAGGGGAAGCAGGCTGGAACACTATTTTGTGTCCTCTTTTTCCTCTGTATTTTTCCCTACCCAGGATTCCAGCAGGCAGCCATTGCTTTGGGAGCTTTTGCCTGAGGAAGTTGTGCAGGGCTAGAAAAGAGAAGCTGCTTCTCCTCAAAGCTCTGGTTTTCATTTGCAGAAGTGTAAGTGCTGAATGAGACTGCCTGATTGCATCTGGTGGGCTTCAGAGAGCAGGCAGAGCCCAGCCGAAGGAAAGAGCTTGTTCCCAGAGTTAAGAGAGGAAGGAGATCTTTGGTCCTCGACTTGCAGGAAGCTGTGCCCTGGCTACGTGGATGCAGCTGAGTTTCTAGACCTGCAAAGACCGCGTGGGACCTGGTGCAGCTGCTCCTGGAAAGATCTCCATGGGCCCTGGGGACAGAGGGTGGCACAGTCAGATCTAAGATTGCATTCCCCAAAATGCTGGTGCCCTGGGGTGGGGGTCAAAGCCAGGGAAGTCAGTTGACAGACAATAAAGTAACTTTTCTTCCCCACTTCCTTCTGTTGGCTGAAAGCAATTCCTTCTACAATAATTATGTTATCATAAAACACAATGAGTTCAATTAATTTTCAATTTACCAGTTTATCAAAATAAACATGCTTACAAATGGATTTTAATTAAAGCCTAGTTATTGGGGGATGTGGAAAAAATACATATAGCTTCCAACAAATGCCTATTTCTTCCTTCATTATTTGATATATTTTTATATTTAATAATGTTAATTTATATTTTATAACAAAGCCACAAGGGAAAGAAATCCATATTTGTTTTTAGTGCAGAATGTTATAATTTTAAGATGTAAGAGTTTCTTTTGAATGTTCTTTTGTAGTCTATTTTACATTTTAAGCTTTTTATGAAAAGAACATGAAGCACAGCAAAAAGGACTCTTTAAGTATTTTTGTTGGATGGCTGATTTGATTAATGAAGGAACCTTGCAGACATTCTCAGACTCAGTTTATTGAAGTATACAGTGGCACAAATTTTGGAAGGTGATTTTGCAACTTAACAAGCAGCTTAAATTATTCATAGCTTTTGATCCTGGAGTCCCATATCTAGGTATTTATGCTAAGGAAATGATTACAGATATATGCAACAATGAACAGAATGCTCAGCTGAGTGGGACTTAGAAAAAAATTAAAAATTATAAAGAACTCTAATATCTCAAAATAAGGCCCTGGCTAAAAAGAATGGTCCATTATATAATAAAATGTGTGCAGCCATTATAAATCATGTGTGTATAAATTATGCATTTGTTGTATATTTTTAAGATAAACTCAGGTATTCAAACAGATGAAGTAGCCTTTCTCTACCTAATCTATCTGATTTGTGTGTTTATGGGATTTTAATTTTCTCTTTTTTCACCTGTATATTCTTAATTTTCCTCAATAACAAATCATTACTCTTAAAATAAGAAAAAAATTATCAATAAAAAATGTAAGACTGTAAATTTAAAGAGGAAAAACATGAATATAGGTTGTCACATTTCTTTTTGTTTAATAAAAAGAAAAAACATATAAAATATATTAAAAAGGAACGTGATTATCTTGTATCAGTGGCAGTTATCTTTATCTTGTTCAAGATTTAGTAGGCAGGCGTGTTGGCTCACGCCTGTAATCCCAGCACTTTGGTTGGCTGAGGCAGGTGGATCACTTGAGGTCAGGAGTTCAAGGTCAGCCTGGTCAACATGGTGAAATCCCGTCTCTAATAAAAATACAAAAAAAAAAAAAAAAATAGCCAGACATGATGTCAGGTTCCTGTAATTCCGGCTACTCGGGAGGCTGAGGCAGGAGAATCACTTGAACCCGCGAGGTGGAGGTTGCAGTGAGCCAAGACTACGCCATTGCACTCCACTCCAGCCTGGGCAACAGAGCAAGACCCTGTCTCAAAAAAAAAAAAAAAAAGATTTAGTAACAGTCTTTAATCTCAATAATATTTTTTTAATTTTTAAGAGTATTTTTTAAAGCACTTGTAGATATACAGAAAAATTGAGAAGACAGTATAGAGAGTTCACACGTAACCTCTCCCATTTTTCCCTATTACTAACACTTTCATGAATATGGTACATTTGTTACAATTAATGAACCAATATTGATATATTGTTTTAATTAAGATTTCATAGTCTCTTTAGATTTCCTTAGTTGTCACCTTTCGTCCTTTCTCTTTTGGAATCTCATCCCGGCTCCTACATTACAGTTGGCTCTGTGTCTCCAGGGAGTCTTCTTGGCTGTGACAGTTTCTCCGACTTTCTTTGTGTTTATCCGCTTGACAGTTTGAGGAGGACTGGCCAAGTATTTTGTAGGATGTCCCTGTATTAAAAATTGTTTGATGGTTTTCTCATGATTGGACTGGATTTTAATAATATATTCAAAACAATCCTTCCCACTTCCTTCCCTTCAAAAAAAAAAAATTCATACCCTCAAATGCAACAAAATCCCCCAGCCTCAACTCAGGACACTGTTATGTCTCTTGTAATGCATTGACAAATATGCAAAACGACACTAAATGCTGCAGGCTGCAGGCCTCTCCATTAGTAACCTCACCCCTAGGTACCAATAAACATAATTTAATGGAAGTTCCATCAGCGAAGGAGCCTGATCTTTGGCCTCCTGGGTTACAGGACACTCCTGTTAGTTCCCTCCAGCACCTCCTCCACATTCTGAATTTTAATGGGGCTAGGAAACCTGTGGGTTAGAAGCGTGTTTGGTGTTATTTCCTGTTTCCACTTCGGTTAGCCTCCCAGCTTTCTGATTTGACATGAATTGTGAACGTAATGTACACAACAGGAAACAAATACCTAATGTTTTTCTTCTTTAATGTGGCAACTTTTAAAAGATGGTGCAACTTTTAAAATAGCAAATATTATCAGATTATGAGGAAGGAAGCTCTGTATTAAACTTGAAAAGTACCAAGAGGTCCAAGTCACATGATGCTTACTACCTAGTTTTGGCAAGCACTTTACAAATGCTGAGTTCAGGTGTTCACAGGCCTACCCCTTATCAGGCGACATCAAACTCGTGTTTCTGCCCCGGGTTTCTCATGTCCTTTGAATACTCCACATTTTATAACTGAAATCTAGGAGGATCCTTCGAGGTGAGAGAGAAAGAAAATGACATTTTGTTGTTTAACATAAAATAAACAAAGTCTATTTCTTTCTTTTGTCATTACCCAGATAGCCTAGATTCTGAGTCCTGGTTGCATCTTAGCAATAGGCTGGTGGGGAGGAATTTGGGGATGGATAGAAAACTAGTAGAAATCATTCCTCAAGGAGATTGTCAATCACATAACTTCTGTTGTCACCAAGAAAGTGGGACCAAGTCAGCCCTAATTCAGAGATGGTTCTAGGTGATCCACCAGATATTTGTGCTGGACTGACCAATTTGTGCTGTTCTTTGCAGGTGTGTGATAGGAAAGAGCACTGTAAGAATTCCACTGGGTATTGAAACCAGTATCAAGCAGTACTGATTTGGGGAAAAATTCTAAAATCAGTAATATTACTTAAGCACACATCAGAACACTTCAGCATTAATCCAGACACTGGAGTAAAGCAGTCAATGGTAGGACTGGTTCTAACCTGACCACATGCTGGGCTTCCAGACGCCTCTCTGTGGTACAGAGCAGCAAGACAGATTCCAGATTGCTGACTTTTTCATATTTATTGTAAATATTTTTCCTGGTTTGTTACTTTTTTTTTTGGTATTTTGATTCACAAACATATCAATTTTGAATTAATCTTGTACAATGTTCAATTTTTTTCTGAGCATATTGGTTTGGAAAGGTTTACTCTACCAATAAGTAAAATAATTCATTTATGGTTTATATCAGTTTTTTCTCTATGCTTATTATTTTAGTCATCTAAAATTTAATTTTAATGTATGGTACAAGGTGAGAATCTAGACATATTTTCCATCCTTAGGTAATTAACTAATCACTCCCCTGCAACCACCACTGAAGAAAGACTTTAGAAGAAACAGACTTTATATTTTCAGGCAGTGTTATAACTTGTCTTACCTACCTTTGCACCATAAATGCCTACGCCTGACATTGTGTCTGATCTATAGTAGTTGCTCAGTTAAACATTTGTTGAGTAGACAGATACTTCTTGAACCTGTTGCCTGTCCCTGGCATCCAACAAGGTGGAAAATTCATCTGAAATGACAGAAATCTTGGGTAATGATGAATCTCTGAGGCTTCCTGTGTCACAGCTAACTAACTGATAAGTATGTTCAATTGTTTCCTTTGGAGATGGAGCTATGGATCAAAGAATTGTAATGATTATGCTTAGTTAGGGGAAAGAAAAACACAAACATTCTGAATAGTGGTGAGATGTTAGGAATTCATACCTACCATCAAAGTCTCACAGGCTGCTTCCAAGTGGGACAAGCTTCTCAAAGTAATGACACCTGGGGTCTATGGAGTCCTACTTTGCCACATTGCCGCCCTCTAGTGCAGCGTCCACGTGTCCCTCCCTGGCCAGCTTGTCTTGGCGGCTGTACCGAGGGAGATGTATTTC
The DNA here is from genome assembly GCA_004027835.1 of Alouatta palliata. Classification (NCBI taxonomy): domain Eukaryota; kingdom Metazoa; phylum Chordata; class Mammalia; order Primates; family Atelidae; genus Alouatta; species Alouatta palliata. The sequence goes on from PVKV010009021.1 coordinate 53,649, forward strand.
TACCATTCATTCCCTCTAATAACACCTATTGATCACCTATGGTTTTTCTCTGTTGTTGGAATAACAAACATTTTTATGCTTTATATTTGAAGGCAGTGTTGTAGAGATAAGCATAAGGTTACCTCCCCACTCATCACCTGTGACTTACTTTCCCTAAGCCACAGTTTACCCATCAACAAAATAGGAGATAATACCAGCTAACATTTCTGTACCATGTATTCTGTGCCTGGCCCCGCTCAAAGTGCCATATACATATTAAATTATTTAGTACTCATTAACTCTTTGAAGTGAGCACCATTTTTAGACCCATTTACAGACAAAGAAATGGAGGCATGAAGAAGTAATTGCCTTGCCTAAGGGTTACAATCCAGGCACTCTGGCTCTGAAGTCCATGCTCCTAACTGCAGTATTGGGATGTCTCCCAGGCACAATAAAAAGCAGCCACCTCAGAGAGCTGATGTGAGGATCAAGTGAGATGCCATATCCAAGACACCAGGTGAGCACTTGATGTGTGTTAGCTCTGTAACAGGAAACACAGCCCCCTGCTCACTGTGACACAGGAATCCTCAGAGATGCTTCATTACCCACAATTTCTCACCTTTGATAGGAAATAGAAATGCTCAGATGGTCACTTTCAGCAAAGGTAAAGGGAGGGAAAGAAGTCCGGGAGGATGGAGACCACACGACGGGGTCCCCAATCAGAACTAGGGGAGAGGAAAGGCTTCTCAGAGGAAATATTATTTGTATTAAAGCCAAATTAAAATCTGTTCCTTTTCCAGCAAGACTCTCAGGGATTATTTCTCTCCATAGGCCCTGTTTGTTTTCCTCCCCCTCCCCATTCCCTTCAACTACTCTCTGCCCTTCACCCTTTCAGAATTCTTGGGGAAGCAGGATGTGCCCAAGCAATCCAATCATGTATATCCATTCCACAAACACTGGTGGGTCGGGAGGCAGCACAAGAGAGATCAGTTGACTTACACCTACATGATAGAAGCTGAGGAAGAGACGATTGAAGGGGAAAAGGATTACATGTTTTCAGGAGCATTCAGAATTTCACATTTTACAAGATGATGTTTAATTAGTTATCTCTTGTGTTAGCCTGGATGGGTCTCATGATTTTTTCCAAAAGCAGCTGAATCTGAGCGTGGTTCCTAAAGTTATGTGAATTCTGAGTAAATGTATGTATACACATCTGAAGTGATAACCCTTTGGCTTATTCATGATGTTTGTTGAATGTAATATATTACACTTAGAGACCTTTGGGGTCATTTAGTTCAACTTCCAACTCATAAAGACTTTCCTTTTAGCAGAAAGGCAATTTACCTGTTTATCCACTTTCTCTTAAATAATTGCAGTGATGGGAAGCTCACCATGTCTCAACATAGCCATTTTGATTGTTGTATAGCTATAATTCTAAGTCTTGACTTGCATTGACCTAAGTCTGCTGACTTTTGTTCTTTGCAGGGAGAAAGAGAAAAAAAAAAAAAAAAAAAAGCAAACATGTTTTTCTTGTAAATTCAGACAACTTCATGGTTTCTCTTTGTTCTTTGGATGAAATAGTGTCAGTTGTTGAGGGTCTTATTTATATTCCAGTGGGCAAGCTTCTCTAAGTATGTTAGCTAAACATTTATTTTTATATATTAATCTATTCGTTTATTTTAAGAATCTTGTTACCAAGAAACTTATGAATAATCTGAGAAAATTGAGCATATGATACTACAAATTACTTTTAAAAATAGAACTATCCAATGACAGCCAAGAATGAAACAAAAAATATGCATAAGAATGTATTTTTTAACTGCTGTTTTATAAATTATGTTTATTTCAACTTACTTGATATAAAGATGATGACATGACTATAGTTTAAATAATAAGATCAAATACGACTTCACTAACAGGATTCAGGAGGAATCTTATAAACATATTTCCTTTCTGAATGAACTTATTTGCTTTCAAACTCATTTTTTAAACAATAGAAATAACAATGATACATAACACTTAAGATTTGTTACGATTTTTGTTTTACCTGTTTAGATTAAGATTTGCTTTTTTAACTGACAGATAAATTTAATAATCTTTTGTAAGAAGATTGTTTTTGTGTTCCATATAATACATTTTCATATTAACATTTCAAATGAGAAAAAAAGTAAAAAATTGCCACCAGAAGTAAAATCTTTCTTTCAGAAATATGAAAAATAACATAAAAAACACTTTATTGTGTTTAGGACACTTCTGATTGAACATTTTGGGAGTAACGTTCTCTCCCTTTTGATACTCACCTACTCACCAAAAAACTGTGGTATTACTTTTGTTTGGTCTTAGTTACTTTGCTTGGGATGTTTCCATTCATTCAGGTGTAATGCATGGCATCATTTATGATTTATGTGATAGAGGCTCAGATTGAATCCATGGGGATTTTCATATAAGGGTGTGCTCAGTGGTATGTTTAAAGTTATGCTGTTGAATTCAAATAACGTTGTTGGTTCTCAGAAATATTAATTTGATTTTAATATCCCGTCTCCCCACCCCAGGTTATGGTTGGTTTCTTACCTTGGGAAAATCCTAAGTGAATTTAATTAACTCATGTTTTGAAAGTTTGCATTTAGCTATGCAAGGCATAGATTGTGCAAACATGAAAAGCAGAGCCATACACTCAGATTTAATCATTTTCTTATAACCTCATTGATCTGACTTTATGTTTCAGTTATAATAATGCAGATACACAATTTTAAAACAAATGATTGTTTCAAAGCACTATATTTATGTGTCGTAATGAATCCACTGCGTCGCTTTTATCTTTTAACTTTTGGAATACCAAAATGAAATAACATTTCTTCTCTGCTTCACAGATTGATTATTGTAGCGTCTGTTGAAAATACATTTTGGCTTTTAGGGAGTTTTCAGTCTTAGGTCAAATTCTGTGCCTTCTTAAGTATCTGTATTGTTACGTTCCTTTTGTTCTGTTGTTTGAAAGGAAAATGAAGATCTGTGACATCATTTATTCTGGAAACAAGCACAAGTGTGTTTAACTAGAAAAATCAAGGATGTAACTTGTCCCGCTGGTTTGAAAATCCAAAATCTTCTTTGCAAATAGAGCCATTCCTTGGCTACAACTGGATCAAAAGTAACAAGTTTTTGTCTGAGTCTTTAGCCTAAAACCTCCCCTACCCTCTTCCAGATTAACTCTGTTGTGCCTGGATTAACCCCTAAGAACCCTGGTATTGTTTCTCTTCATTACACTTATCCCCACGTCTCCTATTGTCTTTGCTTTTCATTAGGGGGAGTAAACAGTAGATGGTTTAAGCCATGATAATCTTCTCCAGCTTGGAGTATCTATTTGAGCTTCATATTTGACACTTGTTTCCCTTTCAATGTAAACATTCATTTTGAATCCAATAACCTTGTCAATGGAAATTGTGAATGCTAAGGGCTGATCAGGCCATGTGAGCAAACAGCAGTGAAGTCTCATTAGTTGTACAGAACCTAGGGCCAGAGATGGAAGTTCTGGATCTGAATTAATGGTCCTTTGACCCATTTTGCTATAAACAAATAATAAAGAGCATTAGCATCTGAAAGCCATATCCATTTTAATATAATTAAAACAAGAACAGTATGTCCCTAGAGCTTGTCAGCAGAGTTATTCATAATATACTATTCTTTCACTTTATACCAAATCTTTTTAACAGATTGGAATATCACATGCATTTAACATAAATTGTTGCCAGGGAAATGGACTAAAAGAGACAAAATAAGCAGAACTCTATGCTGGCTGCAGATAGAAAATATTTTCTTCTGATCGCCAGTTATTGTTTCAATTAAGACAGCTCTTTTTGACCTTGTCCCGAAGGCAATTTGACATTGTTTAGAAAGGCCATGAGCATAAACCTCTGAACTAAATTCTGGAGAAGGATAAGTGATATTATTTTTCTCTGAAATGGCATGAAAAAGAATCAATGGTGGTAGCATTCGACAGTGTCATAATTTGATTTACTAGCTGACCTGTTGGCCAATCAATGGCTGCTTAAAATCCAAGAACGCTTCACTGGCTTCATCACACAAGCTTTGCTCTTTTATTTACAACGTGAATTTCATCCTGGCATGAGTTTAAAACTCCCAAAGAGTAGTCACTCTGTCCTGAGTAAGTAAAAATATTTATAAAACTGGAATCTTGAGATCATGGGTTATCAATAATACATTTTTTTAGGAACTTCTATTCCATTCTTCTGATAACAGTGCAGACCGCTTAGAGCTTTTACTTCACCTCTGTGAAAATGATTCTCAAACGCAAATCTAGAGTCAGGTTAAAACGTAAGGACTCGGGTGGCTTTCTGGGAAGGAAAGAAAGTTGTTCTTTTGTTATTTGCACTAATAGGTAATCCAAAAGGAAAAGGATGTTCCTATGTTCTTTTCCCCAATATGCAAGACGAAATTATCCATAGGTAATTTTTGACTTTGTCACATTTCTTTTAAAGAAATTCAGTGTTTGAAGCTAGGGTTAGAACCAGCTACATGATTTGTGGCGCTCAGTGTCATTTGCTTAAAAAATTTTAAGGATTTCAAGATAGCAACAGCAGAACCAAGCACGGGGCCCTTCTGAAGGTGGAACCCTTTGTGACCACCCAGACCAAGGGCTCCTGAAGCCCTGGCGGGGCAAATCCTAGTGTTATCCAGTGGTATTTGCTTAGGGGGTTGATGAATGCCTGATCCTACCTCAAATCCCCATGACTCTTCCTTAGGGGAGTTCCGAGGGAGTTTCACACGTAAGGAGACAATGGGAGAGAAAAAAACTGGGTATATCATTTGATTATTAGCTGTACTTGTGTGCAAAATCTGCAGAGCGCTTTGACAAGCATGGCTGGAGAATGGTGCCTAACCTGAAGCCACACATATCCTCTTCGCGACACTGAGCCCAAACTCAGGTGTGTGGTCACGCGGTTCTGCTTCAGGCTGACCTACCATGGGGGTGGAGAGGATGAAGGACCTAACCAGGCAGCAGAAACAGCATAGAGAGGGCCTGCGGGCAGACCTAGCCTTGGGAAGCATCCCTGGCCGAACAGAAGCAAGAAGAAGAAGGACGTTATATCCATAAGTGTGGTGTCTGTACACACAGGAGCCTCACTGGTGATGGGACGGTCACAGAGTGTGAGTGACCACGTGGATTCGCTAATCCTTCTGTGTTGGTGGGAGGGCCGGCGGGGGGGGACTGGGAGAGATAAAGGGGCAGAAAATCAGCAATTTCTGTGAAACATTTTTCTAATTAAGGGATATCTTGACTCTATAAAAATAACTCATATTCTCTGAAGAAAATATCTTAGAGTTTTTTTTAAAAAAAGAAAAATTAAGTTACGTCTCCTGTTGCCTCACGAGTCAGATATAAATGATGTTAACATTTTGGAATGTATCTTTTCTGACCCTTTTCCCAAGCATTTATGATCTTACATTTAAGTTAATAAAAGTTGAGATGATGGTATGCGTAGCCTGTTCCTTTGGCTTAACAATATAGTATAGCTGTCTTCCCATGCCAACTAATATTTATCTAGGTGTTTATTTTATTTTTATTTATTTTTATTATTATTATTTTTGAGATGGGGTCTTGGTCTGTCACCCAGGCTGGAGTGCAGTGGCATGATATTGGCTCACTGCAACCTCCGCCTTCCGGTTCAAGCGATTCTCCTGCCTCAGCCTCTCAAGTATCTGGGACACAGGCAGGCACAACCATGCCCGGCTAATTCTCCAAGTGTAGAGCGTTTCTTTTTCAGCATTTGAAATGCCACAAGGCAGTGGAATGTGATGGCAAATATGTTGGTGACCCTGTCTATGCAATTCCCACCTGTGCCATCAACGCTCACTTCAGTCATCACAGAGATACTTCCTTCAGCACACACAATCTTTCAATGAGATAAAGTAATACCTTTTTTTCTCTCTCTCAGCAGAGCTTCTATAGCCTGAAAGCTTTGAAGGGCTGTGATTGTTCTGATCTAATGTTTATATCTAGAAAGTCACTGACTAGTGAGTGGTGAATCTGAAGCAGAAGAAACAAAGTAAGAGAGGCTGTCCCCACCAGGCCGGGGGACGCTCCCGTAGTGCCAGCTACTTGGGAGGCTGAGATGGGAGAATCACTTGAGCCTGGGAAGTTGAAGTTACAGTCAGCTATGATCATGCCACTGCACTCCAGCCTGGGCAACAGAGCAAGACACTGACTCAAAAGGGAAAAAAAAAAAAAGAAAGTAAGCCATGGGGACTAATATGCATTTAACGTAAGGGTCTACCTCTAAGATAATGGTTAATCACCATCATTATTGATATTCATTATAGAATTTGTGTACTATTCAGCAAATACTGCTTTCAACAGCACAGTTCTATGAAGGGAATTGGCTACCTAGGATTGAAGCAGAAGAAAAAATATTTTTGGCATTAAAATAAGAGAAAAAAATGTTTTAAATGCTATGCCTTGGAAAGATACTTCATAATGGGCTTTTGTGTATGTGTGTGTGTGTGCCCATAAGAGTATGTTGTGTATTATGTTGAATTGGTAGAAATAGGTTATATTGGGCCGAGCATGGTGGCTCATGCCTGTAAGTCCAGCACTTTGCAAAGCCAAGGAGGGCAAATCACTTGAGGCCCAACTGAAAATACAAAAATTAGCTGGGCGTGTTGGTGGGTGCCTGTAATCCAAGCTACTTGGGAGGCTGAGGCATGAGGATTGCTTGAACCCAGGGGGTGGAAGTTGCATTGAGCTGAGATCATGCCACTGTACTTGCAGCTGGGGTGATAGAGCAAGACAAAAGAGAATGAGAGAGAGAAAGAAAGAAAGAAAAAGAAAGAAGAAAAGAAAAGAAAGAAAAAGGAAGGAAGGAAAAAGAAAGAAAGAAAGAAAGAAGTAGAATATGTTGAAGGTCTGAAATGAGGCAGGCATGCTTCTAGTGGCAAGACACCTGGAAGGGGCAGGAGGATGCAGGCAGGAAAAGAAGAGTCTGCCCAGTTCTGACTCCTCTGTGACCACAGAAGGATCTAGGATGAAATCCGGCAGGTTTATGCTTAGCGCAAAGGCTGAAGTCATGTTGCAGAGAGTTTGAGATGCAGAGGAGAGGAAGCATAGGGAGGCCCCATTCCTGTGAACATGCTGGCTTTGTGCTAGCCTACCATTTCTTTCTCTGGTATGATGATTAGATGAAATTTAAAGAAAATGTTTGTTAATGTATATTGCTTTCCTTTCTTTCAGCTCAGCATTCCTTTACAGGAGAAAATTTCACAGGAATCAGGGAAGGGTAAACAACATATTCAAGAAAGGGGAAAGAATATAACCAACATCTACTTTTAGCTTATCCCCAATTCTTCTTCAAACCCTGATATATTTTCCAGTTCTCTTTGGAAATGTTAATATCTCTGTCGAGCATGTCAAAACGTGGTAAAAAGAACAGTTTGACCTAATTGGTCTCATTTTGCACAGTAAAGAAATCTCAAAGGAGAATGTTTAATTTATTACCTTTGTGAAAAACAAAGCTCTGAATTATAGATTATAATTATTTTTATGTGATTCTTTCCCAGAGGTTTTAAAGATGTATTTGCTTTGTGTCTCTTAATTCAGAAAATTTTTGAAGATAAAAATGAGCTATTTTTGTTAAATTTTTGAATATAGGACTTTATGGCTTAAATGGTTACACAATGCTACAGCAAAGATTGTTTTGAAATCTGTTTATTTATTCAGTACGTAGAGATGTGTCATAGACAGCATATAAAGCTTTTAAGTTGGAATTAAGAGGAATTCTAGCTCAGTTTTTATAATGTAAGTGTGGTAGTCAGAAGGATCCTTGATGATGGATATAAAGACCGTTGGGTTGAAATGTGACTCATGGCTCTCACTTGGGAAATGATCAGAACAAGGTGACTGGGCAGAGGAGATCACACATCTTGCGACGGTCAAAGTTATATATAAATATATTTCTCTCTAAATATATCTAGATATTTCTTTCTAAATATATCTATATATTTCTCTCTAAATATATATATATATATATATAGAGAGAGAGAGAGAGAGAGACAGAGAGAGAGAGAGAGAGAGAGAGAGAGAAAGAGAGACAGACAGACAGAGAGACAGAGAGGGATTAATGTAGATAAATATATATAAAATCCCCCATGTTTGAAACTACCTAAACCAAACAAGCAATGAACATGCTTCTACACTACTAAATGGCTAAGATAAAATTTAATTTGGGAAAAAAAATGATTTATTACAGAAAGTAGTATTAAAAAAGTCTTTAAAAACCAAAATCCACTTTGGGAGTCCAAGGCGGGTGGATCAGGAGGTCAGGAGTTTAAGATCAGCCTGGCCAAGAAGGTGAAACCCCATCTCTACTAAAAATACAAAAATTAGCTGGGAGTGATGGTGGGTGCCTGTAATCCCAGCTACTTGGGAGGCTGAGACAGAGAATTACATGAGCCTGGGAGGCGGAGGTCACAGTGAGCCTGGATTGTGCCATTGCACTCCAGACTGGGTGACAGAGCGAGACTCCATCTCAAACAACAACAACAAAAAAAACTATGCTTCTATCATCTATCTACATAAATGTAACATGTATATATATAACAAAATGTACCTAGACATCTAGATATGTTGTTTATATAGGTATACATAATAGATCTACATACATAGGCATATATCTATCTAGAGGTGTATGTATCAGTTTATAGACAGATAGACCTAGGAGACCCCTGTAGGATATATATATCTATGTAGGACATCTATCTATGTGGGATGTAGGATACATATCAATGTAGGATGTACGTAGGATACAAGGATGTCAAGGATGAAAGAGTGAAATGACCATTGTCATTGTTTTTCAGTGTTCACCACTAAGGCCAACTTCTCTACAAACTAATCCTCTTTGGAGGAAAAGAGAAAATCTATGAATAAAATACATACTGTATATTGTTATCCCCTTTCATCCTGAAACCTGAAAAAAAAAAGGCAATGGTCACATCAGAAATGCAAATTTTCAGTGACCCATATTCTTCCCCAAGAGATTGAAGAATAAGAAATGAAGCCACAGCTGATGATGACAAAACATTTCATGCATTACTTTAAAAAAATACTGTCCACACACAGAGGCATGGATAAGGTCAAAAAGAGCAGAAAACTGCATTTTTGGAACCAAGCAGTGTATTCAAGTCGACATGATGGAGGTCTCAGGAACAGATAGTATCTGGATGTGAACCCAGCTGTACTGGTGAAAGGACCTGGGACAATTCTTCTGACATGTTCACGCCTCATTCTTTCATCTGGAGTATTAAATGGTGCTTGTAATGGGCTGAAACAACATCTGGTACACAGCGGGCACTCACAAAGTGTTAGTTGTTGTTTATCCACGGAGGAGGGAGTGCTGAATGAAGCTTAGTGATAATACCTCTCCATTCCTGACTCCACATTTTTTTTTTTTGAGATAGGGTCTCTCTCTGTCACCCAGGCTGGAGTGCAATGGTGTGATCTTGGCTAACTGCAACCTCTGCCTCCAAGGCTCAAGCAATTCTTCTGCCTCAGCCTCCCAAGTAGCTGGGATTACAGATGCGTGCCACTACCGCCCTGCTAATTTTTGTATTTTTAGTAGAGATGGGGTTTCATCCTGTTGGCCAGGCTTGTCTTGAACTCCTGACTTCAAATGATCCACCCACCTCAGCCTCCCAAAGTGCTGGGATTACAGGTGTGAGCCACCACCCCTGGCCTCTGACTCCCAAATTAAATGAGGAACGTTTGATCAGATGATTTAGTTTACATTTCTTAAATTCTCCAAAATTTCATAAGCTCTAAAAGTCTTTGAGCCTAGTCTAGAATCCATAGCAAAACCTGGAAAGATATTAGTGCATTTTTTATTTGAGCTATTCCTGACCTTAAGCCTTTTCGATTCCAAGTCTTGCTGTTCCGGCGTATTAGGAGGGCTGCATGCAGGAGAGGCGCAGCTGTGGGCCGTGGAGTCTGCCATTTTCCAGTTTAAGCTTGTCCCTCTCTGTCATGTAGATGTGGGCAAATAATTCCTAAACTTTCGATTTTCTTATCTGTGCAATATGGAGAAAATAGCATCTGCCTTATAAAATCACAACCCTTACAAAATTCTTGTAATAATTAAATGGCATCTGCCTTATAAAATTATGACTCTTATAGCTATAAGAGTTATAACTCTCATTACAAAAATTAGCTGTGTGGTGGTGGGCACCTGTAATCCCAGCTGCTTGGGAAGCTGAGGCATGAGGATTGCTTGAACCCAGGAGGTGGAAGTTGCAGTGAGCTGAATCATGTCACTGCACTCCAGCGTCGGTGACAGAGCAAGACTCCACCAAAAAGAAAGACAGGAAGGAAGGAAGGAAGGAAGGAAGGAAGGAAGGAAGCAAGGAAGGAGAAAAAAGAAAAAAGCAGCATATCGGCTTGGCTGATCTCGAACTCCTGACCTTAGGTGATCTGATGTTATAACCCTTATAATTTTATAAGGCAGATTCTATTTATTATAATAATTTTGCTACTGCTTAAAACTATTTACCAGAGTGCCTAAAGGGCAAGAAGGGTTGGGGTGCTCTCTGTAGCTGTGCCTCTCCTCCCCTTCACAGTACAAAATGCAAACTGGGCACCCTCTTGTTTATCTTCCCCATCTTCCATTTCTATCCATTTTTAAATAAACTTTTTCTTTTTAATTGACCTCTTTGGGGGCCATTATACTTACGAAAAAATAAACTTTTTACAAGTGCCATGTTTATGCGTGATGGCTAAACACAGCTTCAGCTGGCACCAAGAGCGATTTTACTGACCTTGCTTTTCCACCTGATTATGAGAGAGTGAAGATGCCACCTTGATGGAAGTAGAGAGGATGCGATGGGGTGATGGCCTTTGTGGCCATCATGTTTTTCTTTCTGCCGAGGTGCCCAAGGAAGGCCTGCATGCTGGGTAGGTTGGATGCTGCGCTCACTCTCTGTAGACACAACTCCGGGTGTGGAAGCACATTAGCAGTGTCTTCATCTAACCCTGTCCACTGCCCTGTCCCCTTCTGGCCCCTCCCTGGCCACTTCCTTTGAGCCATCCTTCCATGACCCCTTCCCTCTTCAGGTATGGATGCCAGCTGGAGGGGCAGACACATTTCCTTGGGAAACAATATGTGTGGCAACATTTGCCTTCCTGTTTGGTTTAAGGTGAGCCCCTCAGGGCTTATCAAGCATCATCTACTTTCTGTGCATGTATTAACACTAAAACTGGGTAACAGGAGCCCTGTGGTGAATTGCCCAGCTCTGCGTTTGCTCCTATAGGCTGCAGCAAGACCTTGTTCCTCAGGGTGGGTCCAGCTCTGGGACCCTCTTGGGGAAACCTAGCATTGAAAGGACACAGATCATCCAATGGGGCTCCTGTGCCCCTCCCGGGGTCCACTCAGAACTTTTCCCTCAGGGCACGCAGGAGGTCCTGCCTTTCTATGCCAGCAACTCCCTGGCTTTGGGGGTGCTCATCACTTCTCTCCACACTGACTGGGGAGGTCAGACTACTACAGACCAGGTGCTCTCCAGGGCCACCAACCAAGTAAAGCCCTTTTATGCTTTTCCCCAACCTAACTGGTGGCCAAATGCCTAAGAGGGAACAGAAACTATTGAAAACACGTTGAAGACATCATCTCAGCACCCTGGAAAAATGAATCGAACCAATTGGAGCAGTCATAAAACCCTTGTGGGATGTTACAGATTTAATCACCTAACGTCCTAATATTTTGCTACCTTAAAATGCAGAAATAAGGCCGGGCGCAGTGACTCACATCTGTAATCCCAGCACTTTGGGAGGCCGAGGCAGGTGGATCATGAGGTCGGGAGTTCAAGACCATCCTGGCCAAAATGGTGAAACCCCATCTCCACTAAAAATACAAAAATTAGCAGGCATGGTGGTGAGCACCTGTAATCCCAGCTGCTTGGGGGGCTGAGGCAAGAGAATTGCTTGAACCCAGGAGGCAAAAGTTGTAGTAAGCTGAAATCGCGCCACTGCACTCCAGCCTGGGTGACAGAGTGAGACTCCATCTCAAAAAAAAAAATGCAGAAATAGTAGAAACAATCTATGAGTTTTCACCCTACAGCTGGTAAGGACTTCAGTTCTAGTGACTGTAGGACATACTTTTGCTTGTACCCAGGCATTTTTAAAGTATGACCTAGGATTTTCAGCAATGTAAATTTGCTGATCTGACTTTAGTAAATTTGCTTTTGAATGTCATTTATAGATTATTTCTGTTGTAACTGCAAATCTAAATTACTGAAATTTAGAAATGTACAGGAACTTATGACTGTGACACACACACACACACACACACACACACACACACACACACACACTGCTTGCTGAAACTTGAGTGAGATCAAGGGGACCCACACAAATAACAAATTCAACGTCTCTGTGCTGGAAAGAAGGGACTGCAGCAGCCAGAAGACTCATCGTCACCTGCCTTGTGCCTTCTCTGTGCCTTGGTCTCTCCGACGTGTACAGATGCACTCAACCCAGAGTTGGCTGTGATCTCCCCAGCCGGCCCCATAGAATTTGTTCTGGTCTCTAGAGTGTATGATGTGAAAATTACTGTGTTAAAACTGCCCTTCTTCCTAGAGGCTGGAAGGTGACCCTGCCCAATCACTTAGAAATAATATAAAACAAAACCCCATCTACTCATGTTAGAGATACCAACAGGTTCTAGAAATTAAATATGTCTCTTTGTAACCTAGAGTGTGTTACATTTTTGGAAACCACATTTTAGTGGTTTCCTTCATAGGAATTCTTTCCCTCAAATCTTAGAGTCTCTTGAGCAAGGAGAGGTTGATACACTGTGGAACCCTCCCCATTCCTCTGGGCTGCGGTCAGGAAACGCTGCAGGCTCTGCTGTGTCTGGGTGGTATTCTCACTTCCCACCCACACGGGTGACTCCAGGCAGGGCTTTTCATTTGTTTTTGGTTTTGTTTTTACATGAAGCAATAGAAGTGCAAAATACTTCTATTTTTTTTTAACTTAATGTGCTCCGTGAAGTTTTTCGGTAGCCTTCTTTCTTTCCCCCAACTCCTTTCTTAGGGTTTTTTTTTTGCTTTCTTTTTGTTGTTGTTGTTTGGTGTGTTTGTTTTGAGACGGATTTCCCTCTTGTTGTCCAGGTTGGAGTGCAGGCGCAATCTTAGCTCACTGTAACCTCCGCCTCCTGGGTTCAAGTAATTCTCCTGCCTCAGCCTCCCTAGTAGCTGGGATTACAGGTACCTGCCACTACGCCTGGCTAGTTTTTGGATTTTTAGTAGAGATGTGGTTTCACCATGTTGGCCAGGCTGGTCTTGAACTCCTGACCTCAGGTGATCCTTCTGCCTCCATCTCCCAAAGTGCTGGGATTACAGACGTGAGCCACCGCACCCAGCTTGTTTTTTGTTTGTTTGTTTACCTTGTATCTCAAGGACTAAAAAGTTAGGACAGACACTCTGTGTTTCCTGAAATAGTAGGTCCTAGTAGGTGGTGGTGTTCACAGTTTTCTCTGCTGGTAAGTTTTTAAGGAATGTATGAAGATAGACATGAATGGACGGTGTTCAAATCCTGCCTCATTTCACATTGCCTTTGCTTACGTGACCGCTAATATTTGACAGGAAATAAGGTCATGTCTAGGTCATTAGTGCTAGCGTACCTCTCCCTGGCTCAGTGCTGGCCCCAAACCTTTCTTTCCTTTTAAGTTCAGGGGGACAGGGCATCACACCAACAGCAGCCATCCACCAGCCACTGGGATCGAGTACTCAGTGGTGAGCAATTGGCTGCCTACATGGTGAGAGTCACTGGCCTGACCACACACCACCGCATAGTGACTTGGGTTCCTACAGAGACATCCTCCATTCCCAACTTTCCCCCAGATGTTCGAGTCTTGCTTAGTGGAGAAGGGGTCTCCAGCCTCCTGCTTGGAGGTCACTGAGCTCTCACCCTGTCTGGCTGTGTAGATGGACCAGGTAGAGGCACTGAAGTGGGGGTAGGGACCGAGGAGCTATTACTGGTATGTGGAAATACTTGCCTCTCTGAGATCCAGACTTAACAGTTTTCTCCTGGTGATATTAATAGCAGCTCCTGCTCAAAGTAGATGTCAGAGTTTATCTTGTGAGGAGACAAAATAATAAGCATAGTTTTGCCAAAGAATGAAATGTCACATAATGTCTGCATTTTACCATTCGTTTGAGTGCATTTTTGGAAAACTGAATGTAACAAAACCCAGGACATTTTTGGAAATTGTATGCTTTTTAGCCACTTTGTATGAATTTTTATACAAGCACTGTTTTATGAGTTATATAAAATATTGTAAAATAAGGAAAAAATGATCAGTAAATGTTAGCCATATTACTGAGTATAGGATTTTTAAATTCGTTTTTTCCTCTAAATTCAATATTAAACTATTACTCTGAAATTATAGACCTACGAAGTATTTATTATCCTGAAGTTATATTGGTAAGTTATAATTGGCATCTTAGGTACTTTGGAATACTGTATCTTTATATGTGTTACATTTTGTTATGACAGTATTTTGTTATTTTTTTCATTATATCTTTGTGCTATGGCTGGGCAGAAAGTTCCATTAGAGCAGAGCCTTTCTCTTAGTTTTCACACTGCACCTTTAAATGTCTTTGATGGGAAACTCTTCAAGGTTAAAGCTGTATCTATGCCTCCTGTAACTTCCCAGAGAGTCTAGCTGGTGCCCTGCAGCCCACAAAATAAATTAAAAAAAAAATGTTGTGTTATTTACGTACTGAATTAGATAATTAAGCTGTATATTTGAACGGGCCACCCAAAACGGTTTACTATCCCAGCTGTGCAGAGGTAATGTTAAATTCAAGAGAAACATATATTTTAAGTGTTTAGTTAACAGGAGTCTCTGCAATGTATAATGATCCACACAAGGAAATCTTTGATTACTTAGACAACTCTTAGGAGATATATAACATTTTATAGATTGATTATTTCTACCTTCTATATTTCTGTTGCTTTTACATCCAGATCACTAGGCAGAAATAGCTCTTGTTTCAGACCTACGTAAATCTTTCAGTGGGATGCTGAGGGAGTCTGGTTTAAAATGTTACACCACAATATTAAATGGAATTACCTTCTAGGGTATGAAGTGAGAAATAAATTATTTGGGGAAATCTAATCAATGATGCTATAAAAATTAATTGCAAAAGTCTGGGCTCATTTAACTTTTGTTCTATAAAAATAGTCAATGAAGAAAAATATGGTTAAGGCTAGTGTAGGATAAATATGTCAATAATTGTCAGGCAATACGTAATGCTGAGTTTCAAAGAACTAAAACAAATAGGTCTGAGTTTACTTTTATGGGAGACTGTAAATGTTGAATCATGTTACATGATGATAACCTAAATTAATATTTTTGCTAGACTTCTTTTGTATTTTTCTCCAATTTTTATTATGAAAATATTCAGATACAGCAAAGTTAAAGGAATTTTTAGGTGAAAATCTGTATACTCACCACTTCCAGGTGGGGCGCCATGGCTCTTGCCTGTAATCCCAGCACTTTGGGAGGTCAAGGCAGGTGGATCATGAGGTCAGGAGTTTGAGACCAGCCTGGCCAACATGGTGAAACCCCGTCTCTACTAAAAATACAAAAATTAGGTGGACATGGTGGCGGACGCCTGTTATCCTAGCTACTTCAGAGGCTGAGGCAGGAGAATCACTTGAACCCGGGAGGCAGAGGTTGCAATGAGCCAAGATTGCACCACTGCACTCTAGCCTGGGTGACAGAGCAAGACTCCGTCTCAAAAAACAAACAAAAAAACCCTCCAAAAACAAAAAATCATATACTCACCACTTCCATTCTACAATTAACATTTAACAAATCTTTCTTTATCATGTTTACTCATTTTCTCCAACCTTCCATCCAGCAATTAATCATCATTTGTTTTCACGGCATTTGAAAGTAAATTGCAGAGATCAGTAAAATTCATACTAAATATTTAAGTATGTCTATCACAAATTAAAATTTAGCATTTATTTGTATTATTATCCTGTAAAACTTATGTGAAATAAATTGCACAAATTGAAAGTGTACATTCTCTCAATTTCAGCACAATCTCACTTTTCTAACCCAAGGTACTACCAGGATACAGAAAATTATATCACCCCAGAAAGTTCCTCAAGCCTTTGCCAGTGAGTCTTTAATCTACTTTCTAAGGGGCAAGCACTCCTTTGATTTTCATCCTCCCCCTAATTATCTTTTTCTCCTGCAGAATCTTCTATAAATACTATCTTTGCTTTGCGCTGTTCTTCTTTCACTGGGCATGAGGTCTTTGAGATTCATCCCTGTCATTGCCTGTATCAATAGTTTATTCCTTTTTATTGCTCAGTAGTGTTCCATTGTATGAATACACTACAGATTATTATTTTTATTATTTTTTTAATGTAATTTTAAGTTCTGGGATACACGTGAGGATGTGCAGATTTGTTACACAGGTCAACATGTGCCATGGTGGTTTGATGCCCCTACCAACTTATCACCTAGGTATTAAGCCCAGCGTGCATTAGCTATTTATCCTGATGCTTTCTGTCCCTCCAATTCTGGACAGGCCCCAGTGTGTGTTGTTCCCCTCCCTGTGTCCACGTGTTCTCATTGTTCAACTCCCACTTATAAGTGAGAACGTGTGTTGTTTGGTTTTCTGTTCTTGCGTGAGTTTGCTGAGGATAATGGTTTCCAGGTCCCTACAAGGGACGTGATATTATTCCTTTCTATGGCTGCATAGTATTCCATGGTGTATATGTACCACATTTTCTTTATTCAGTCTGTCATTGATGGGCATTTGGGTTGATTCCATGTCTTTGCTATTGTGAATGGTGCTGTAATGAACATAGGCATGCATGTATCTTTGTGATAGAATGATTTATATTCCTTTGAGTATATACCCAGCAATGGGATTGCTGGGTCAAATGGTATTTCTGCCTCTAGGTCTTTGAGGAATTGCCACACCGTCTTCCACAATGGTTGAACTAATTTACACTCCCACCGACAGTGTAAATGTGCTCCTATTTCTCCACAGCCTTGTCAGCTTCACTGCAGATTTTTAAACCTGTTCTCCTGTTCATGGACATGTGGGCTCTTTCCAGTTTGGGGGCTATCATGAAAAAAGCTGCTATGAGAATTTGTTCAAGTCTTCTTGTAAACTGATATTTTCATTACCCTTTGGTAAATCCCTTGGAATGGACCTGGTAAACCACTGTCAAGGTATGTATTTGGCAGTTTTTTTCTTCCCCTAAGTACTTTACATATTTTAACATATTTGTTTCTCAAAAAACAATTCACAAGATGGATCCTATTATCATCCTCATTTTACTGTTGAAAAAACAAAACTTTTATAACCACACAGATAATTTTATAAGCACACAGATAATAAGTGATGAACCCAAATTTTAAACCCAATAAATTAAGTTCCAAAATCCATGCTTTTAACACATGATAGTTAAGTAGTGAGAAATCAATCTGGAGATACAGCGAAAGGCAGGTCATTAAAAATGTTGTAAATTAGATTAAGGAATTTAGATTTTGTCTTCCCAGGGGAGCCTCCTTAGTTACTCACGTCCCTGTTTGCGTTTGATGTTTTCAGTACAAGGAAGTGAGCAATCTGATCACATCTGTGCTTTAGAAAGTTGAACACATTCCTAGTTCTGTGGAGAAGGATAGGAAACATGAAGCTTAGTGGAGTTTTAATTACGTTATAATTGAATAACTTATTCAATTATTCAACACATAATTATTGAGAACCTGCGATTGGAAGAAAGTGCTCTAGGAACTGCAAATACAGCACTAAACGAAAGACATCCCTCACGGAGCTTGCATTTTAGGGGGTAAGAAAAACAGTAAACAAACAAACAAAACATATAGAGTCCATCAAGTGGAAATAAATATTTGGAGAATAACAAAATAGAGGAAAACAAAGTGTTGCAAGAGGCAGGAGCAGTTACGATTTTATTGAGTGACTTTGGAAAGCCTCTAGTCAGACAGATTGGTGCAGGACCTGGGGAACTGAAGGAGGGAGTTACGCAGATACCTGGAGAGTGCCCATGTGCAAGAGGAAATAGCATGTGCACAGGTCCTGGGGGAGATAGGCTTGGCATTCAAGGCATCCAAGGCTTGGCATTCAGAGTGAGGAAGGGAGCGTAGGAGATGAAGTCACTGTCAATGTGACCATTAACACAAAAACAGGTTCCATTGTAGAATAGTTGCTAACAACCATGGATGGTTTTTACAGTTTTATCTATCAGGGTCTACTGTGGGGGGAAATTTAGGAAAGATGCCTGGATATTTATGTTGGTGTAAATTTGGTTTCCCCCTCCCTCTGGTGTTGTTAAGATGAAATGGTGAGTGGTGAAAGTAACAGCATATCAAATACAGTCATATGTCACCTAATAACAGAGATACATTCTGAGAAATGCATCGTTAGGTGATTTAGTCATTGCATGAACAGAATAGAGTATTTACACAAACTTAGTTATGATATAGGCTACTGCACACAGAGGCTACGTGGTATGCCCGATTGCTCCTAGGCTACAAATCTGTACAGGATGTTACTTTAAGAAATTCTGTAGGCAATTGTAACACAATAAGTATTTGTATATCTAAACATAGAAAAGACACAGTAAAATACGTTATTGTAATCTTGTTGAAACACTGCTGTCGTATATGGAGTTCATCATTGACCGAAGCGTCCTTACACAGTACCTGACCGTATCTATGTGTTTATGAATTTCCTATCATTTACTAGACATATTTGATGTCCCAAGTCTAGCCTTAGTTCTTTGCCTTTTTGAGGAAAGTCTGTGCTTTCAGGAATAATCTGCAGAAGTAAAGCCCCTCCTGCTGCCCATCTTGGCATTGTTTTTCCAGTGCGGTACTTACAATTGCAAACACACATTTGTTGGCTCATGGGTTGCTGACTGCTTCACCTTCTTCATTCTGGTTATAAACATAACTACACAGGCTTTATTAATAAATGGAAAAAAATCTTCGTCAGGAACTGATCTTTTCAGGTTCCCTGCCATCATCTTATCAAATCTCTCTTCAGTATTTGTATCGACTTTGTCTTGTGCTGCTACATCCTGGAGAGAACTTTCTGGGAGCAATCATTTGGTTGACATTTACAAGGGTTTTTGTTTTGGAGATTAACTACACGATTCACTTTGATATACTGCAACTCATTCTGTGATCTAACTTCGGGAACACATTTCAGAGAAAGATATCACACCGAATAGGGTGGTCCTTTCAGAGGAAACATACCTTAGTGCCAGAATAGCACTAACCATGCCCTTACGCATTTCAGAGCTTCAGACTAAGTCAGAGCAAATATTTGGGTATATCAAATGATATTGCAATTTTTACAGGAAATATATTTAAATCATTTCATTCCCCCATTTTTCTTCACATTCTGCCTTTTTCCTTTTTTTTCTGATTTTATAGAGGCATAATTAGTATTAAAACTGCACATAATATATATAATTTGGTGAATTTGGGCATTCGTATACACTGGTGCTAACATATAATCCAGCAACTCCACGTATTGCTTTTTCTATTGAAGTAAACTTGAAGCATGATTTCTATTCTCTAAGTTAGTATATTCTAAAATCTAATAAAATAAAAAATACTCTGGTCTCCATAGGTAAGTTATGGAGGATACCTCCTGAGGATCAGTTTATCAGTGTAATTGTAGGGTTAATGTTTTCATGTATTCTGTACTGTGCAGCTAGATGGTGGAAAGAATTTTGGGGAAAAACTAGAGTCCAGACTAAATACTTGAATCTGTCAGTCTATGACTGAGTGAGATGATCCTGATATCTAGTAGCTTTCAGTGTGACACATTTCAGAAGGAAAACAGTATCGCTGTTCTCTTCTGTTTTTGCACTGAAAATATTTGCAATACATCTGCAATAATTATTGCTTCTTCATTCTACTAACTGATCTGCAGAGTATGTCCAGTGTAGACCTGTTTTCACTCATATTTCATTTTGAATTCAGATGGTTCCTCTCACTCCTGCAGTTTTCCTCTGGCTCTTTTTCTCATCTGCGTTCACATCTACCTTTCCACTGGAGGCGATGGCTTGAAACACCGCCATCTGTTTTTGTCAGTGAAAGAACCCACATCCCAGGTGTACGAGACAAGAATGCTGAGGCTCAGACGCTCTTGTAGCCTAGATGCCCGGATACATTCCCAGATACAGGACCGTGGAGTGTGGCAGACTGTTGTCCTCGAAAAGTGTCACTCCAGCAGCAGGTTAGGGGAGGAGCAGAGATGGCTCAGTGGCTCTTAGATGCTTTTTCTTCCATTCTCTTCTGGAAAGCTGTGATTACTCCCAAAGAAGTTAGCTAAGTGCTGCACTGGCTCCCAGGGTGCCTCTTGCCTTAACACAGAATGTCCAGGGTGTGAGGGTCATGATTTAGTGAGCACAATAACTCAGCATCTCTCTGTGCTGCCCGAGGAAACTACTGAGATGGAGCATAAAATGTTGACGTAATCCACAAAGGAACAGCTCCATCAGAGGTAAGTAAATAATCCCCCAGGATGGAGAAGAGGAAGCAGTTGGCAGCTTCCAGGGCAAGGGTGCCCTTTGTCTCCATTTCCCCTCGTTAGGAAGTCCTCTAAGGGAAGAAAAAAGAATGCCGTGTTTTTATTTTTACCTTGTTTTATTTTGTTTTTGTTTTATTTGTTTCTTTGTTTGTTTGTTTTTTGAGACAGAGTCTCGCTCTGTCACGCAGGCTGGAGTGCAGTGGCACAACCTCAGTTCACTGCAAACTCCCTCTCCAGGGTTCAAGCAATTCTCCTGCCTCAGCCTCCCGAGTAGCTGGGATTACAGGTATGTGCCACGACATCCAGC
This sequence comes from Alouatta palliata, assembly GCA_004027835.1. NCBI lineage: Eukaryota > Metazoa > Chordata > Mammalia > Primates > Atelidae > Alouatta > Alouatta palliata. The sequence continues at coordinate 74,527 of PVKV010009021.1, forward strand.
CACTTCTTGTGTTTTTAGTAGAGATGGAGTCTCACCATGTTGTTCAGGCTGGTCTTGAACTCCTGACCTCAGGTGATCTACCCACCTCAGCCTCCCAAAGTGCTGCATTACAGGTATGAGCCACTGTGCCCAGCTGTATCCTATGTTTTTAATGTCCCTTTTCTTTCAGTAATCAATACAGAGCAGAGGTCAGGAAATAATATGTGTTGAATTTTCTTGGCTAATTTTCTCCCTATTTTCAGGAAGAAATATGTGTTTGCAGATATAGCTCACTCAGATTATTGCATGGCACTAGTTACATGAGAAGCAAGGTGAACACTGTCTAGTTTCTTGCACACTATTTTTCTTTCCGTAGAACTCTTACATTTGTGTGAAAAAGCACAAAAATTTCATCTTATGAAGTAAAATAAATTAACTTCAAAATCTAAATTTTAATTTTTCTAGTGATTTAAAAATTTGAATTTCACCCATTGTGAAGTCTTATTTCTGATGTCAACATAATAGGCTTGAGCAGATGCAGAGAAGATACTTTTCAGGACATTTTAAACACCACATGAATAATTTGTATATAATGTCAATTAAAAAACTAATGACAATGTCTAGAAATAAGAATAACATATTTTGTTCTTTCCTTTTTTATTCCTAGATTTTATATTTTGTTTACCACTCTACATTTCTTTCCAGAGTGCATTAAAACAGTAATTAAAAAAAATAAATGGGCAGTTCTCCCATTTAACATCTTATTTTTAATCACTGTGTAGTAGTTTATATCACAGCCTGTGTTTAGTTACATTCTTTAAACTCATCTTTTTTTTCCCTCATGTTTTAGATTTTTTTCCCCCTGAACTGTAGCCTGCCTTGCAGGCTGATCTGATTTTTCCTTTTCATTCATCTGCTTATTTTACCTGCATTGCTCTTTCTCTCAGCACACATGGGGTATAACGTCCCACTCCCTGGCCACTAATTGTTAAACAAATACCTTGGGGAAAAACTAGAAAAAATGGTGGAAAAATGAATTCAATTCTGAAGTTTTCTTCTTCATGTTTTTTTTTTAAAGGAAAATTTGTATTATTTTACTGTACAGAAAACTCAACAGTGTACATTTAACCCCGTTTAGTGGCAAGTTCTTTAGCCTTTGCCTTTTCGAGCTTGGTGATGCGAGCCACAGACTTGGCACTCAGGACACTGCCTCCCTAGTGACGGCAGATCTCATCATATCTGTCTTTGTAATTGGTCCTGATAACTTCCACCAGAGTAGCCAAAGCACCTTTGTCTTCCGAGTTAACCTGTGTGAAGGAGACAGTGATACACATCTTCCTGTGGACTAGATGTCCCAGTCTTGCCTTCCCCTTGATCATGCAGTAAGGGACTCCCATTTTTTTTTTTTTTTTTTTTGAGACAGAGTCTCACTCCGTCACCAGGCGCCAGGCTGGAGTGCAGTGGCGCGACCTCCGCTCACTGCAACCTCCGCCGCCCGGGTTCAAGCAATTCTCCTGCCTCAGCCTCCCGAGTAGCTGGGACTACAGGCGTGCACCACCACGCCCAACTAATTTTTTTGTATTTTTAGTAGAGACGGGGTTTCATCAAGTTGACCAGGATGGTCTCGATCTCTTGACCTCATGATCCGCCCGCCTCGGCCTCCCAAAGTGCTAGGATTACAGGCGTGAGCCACCACGCCCGGCGGGACTCCCATTGGGACTCCCATTTTGTGACACAGGGCAGGCAAGAAGACAACCAGCTGGAAGAAAGCATTAGCTGAAGAGTGTATTTTGACCAAAAGTAGTCAATTTCAAAGCTATCTTGGTAGCAACTATTCAGGGTTAAAAAAACTCATAGATTTGCACTTCAAGGTTGAATTCAGTAAGAGATTCACATCATTGCAATCTTCTTTATATTTTAAGTGAACTTCAGTAAAACGAGTTAGTTTCTCTGTTGTGTACATGCAGATATTTTGCTTTGTATTATCGAGAGCTGCATATACTGCTGCCTTCTCTGTGAGAGGTCAGAGCCTTGAAAACCACACTAAATGACTGAATCTAATACCAACGTATTGAATTGAAATAGGTATCATTTATTAAATGTATATGCATATTGCTCAAGTTTTATGTTTTCCAATGTTCCCGTTTATTGTGAATATTCATAGAATGTTAATCAGCTCTAACTTTTCTCCTGACTCATGCAAACAAGTACCTACCAAAATATCAAATTATTCAGTAATCCACAATGACTGTTCCAAAAGAAATACTGCACAGTCATATAAAAATATGTGTGAAAGTGCTTTGGAAATTGTAAAGCACAATACTTAAACTAATTGGTATTACAGAGAATTTTAAGTATTGACCTCAAAACCCATACCCACTTTACCTTCTTCTCCAGCCATGGGAATCACTTTATTTTGTGAAATTTTACTGGCCATTTCCCTTCTTTTACGGATAAGCATACTTTGTTAGTGCTTGTGAGACCAAGTCACTGGCCAGGTAAACAAGTACTTGGCTTTTCCTGGATACCTGCTCCAGTTGGTCAGCTGGTGAAAGTGTTGCTGAAGTGCAAAGTGTACCTAAGGAACTGTCAGATCTAGCTAATAACATTTCCATACAGACTGCTGACGGGATCACATAGGTTTTACTTGCTGCTTACAGTAAGATGGAGAAGAAAAGACACAAACTAAAGAAGTTCTCTGAAGCATAAGGGAGATGGAAATTGCTACTTTTAAAAACACTAGACCTCCTAGATGGTAAAATGATGCTAAAGTGAAAACTGGCTCCAGGACAAAGATCAAATCTAGACTGCTGTCAAGAAAACATGGTAAGAAGCAGCTGAGGGTGTGACTGTAAACCTTTTGTTAAGATCTTGGAAATATCTGATGTGCACCTCAGGCAACCATTCAAACAGTGACACTTCTCAGAAGCTTAAAACGTGTTGTCCCTCACCACTTGCAGTAGAAGCCCAAGACAGAGAAGGGCTAATTCCACATTTGTGTGTGTGTGGCTTCTTCTAGTGGAGTGAACACCAGCAGGAATCACAGGAGACTCACAAAGTTTTTTTAAGGTAATTTTTTTTTTTTTTGAGACGGAGTTTCA